>JBBPBX010066141.1:0-19753 GCA_038048925.1 Garcialebias charrua | reverse complement strand
CTGAGTCATGTCTGTCAGGCTCTCTGACTCCTGATTACACAGGTTTTATAGCGTCTCTTGTTGAAATGATTTATGTTGTCGGCACAGATGTTGCTCAACTCCTGATTTTTCATTTCATTACTGAATCCATCTTGCTGTTTTAATTTTGGCGTCCCATATTTTTTTCAGCCCTGCTCTTCAGCGCACATTAAGGCCTCGATGTGTCCAACCACGCTGCTGTCAGGAGCTCCTAACTCATTTTCTTTTCTTTTTTTTTACTCCTGTCGTTTAGATTTGAGTCTTCAGGCTGTGTTGCTGTGAGACAGAATGAGGATTTGGACTAAAAATGGTACGTACTGCAGAAAACTGTCCTCCAGTCCTTACACTGCAGCACTGAATGTTTGTTTCATTTATGGCTTTAATATTCAAAAATAAACGAGAACTACTTACGTACCAATATGCTATTACCGAGTAAATTTTTAATTTATGTAAATGTTGAAGTCTTACATTACAAACATGAATTGTGATTATTGAATTGAATGAATTGTGATTATGAATAAAAATACCAGCTACAATGTGTGCACACCTGGTGAAGACCTGCAGGAAATGTTTGACCTCTGTCAATGCCAACAAAGGTTATGTTACAAAGTACTGAGTTGAACTTTTGTACTAAATACTTCTTTCCACCATAACCAGATCTCTTGTAAATGAGTCCTTGAGGCTCAACCTGCCTAAATAAAGGTTGAATGAAAGTGATCTGATGTTTAAGTATTACTTGATTTTTAGTGATATTTGGGAAACAAAGAAGTCAAACAGCATTAATGTTCTGGTGCCAAGAAGTAGTTTTTATTTATTTTATCAATGTATGACACACTACCAGCCTGCCTTAATACAACATGCAAATTTATAGCCAATGTTTTAGTTTATAATCCAATAGTCTTGCTTCTTGAAACGAAACATCTTCAGCCATAGATTAGAAGTCTAGTTTTTTTGTTGTTACCTCTTTTCAAATTCAGCATAACTTTAATGACTGAGATGCTTCACCAACCTTTTTTTTTTTTTTCAAAGGTTTAGTGATTTTTTAAACAATTTATATTTTTCTAAGGCACTTTTTTATAAAAGAAATAAACAAAATTTAAAATAAGATTGAAAAAAACTTGTTTTTTATGTTTCATACATATACAGGGAGTCCTCCAGTTACGGCGCCCTCGACTTACAGCAATTTGGAGGTACGAACGCATCATAATTAATAAAAATATGAAATAAATTTTTTGTGTGTGGTTAAAGGGATTGTGACATGATTTTGTAAATTTGAATATTTGTCAGAACATATATATCTTATATCATTGAGCTCTGGTCGTTTTTGCATAATAAATTATAAATATATTAAAATTTCATTCCAAGTTATGATAGTCATTTCTCTGGGACACGCCCCTAAAATTCCGTGCATTCCGCAAAACCGTCATTTGACGTACACGTGGGGAGCCGCTGCTCAACGCGCATGTAATTAATAATGGCGGAGCATGTCGACTCAGACGAGTGCAGCATTTCTAGTATTGATCTAAGCAATTTGTCTTCAGTTTTGGAAGGTCAATATAAGTAGTAGAAGTTTTAATCTTGCTCAAATCATTTTATTGTATACTCTATTAATGGAAAACTTATTAACTTTTACGATTCAGCTTTAAAAAAAACGTGCAGGGAGCCTCGTGGCTTTGAGCACGTCCGATTGCGTTTGAGATCTATCATTTTAAGACAGTAAATCATCCAAAACCCTCATTAATAGACTCTCCCCTAATAAAAACAAACAACAGATCGTACCTGATTGCGCCGACATAATTTAAAAATACCTAAATAGCACCCCGTGTTGACTCGGTAGCTATGCTAATGTCTGTTAGCAAGCAGATGTCGGCTGATAGACCTCACGTCTGACATATATCATTTTTAAACAGTAAATCATCCAAAACCCTCATTAAATGACTCTCCTCTATTAAAAACAAACAACAGATCGTACCTGATTGCGCCGACATAATTTAAAAATACCTAAATAGCACCCCGTGTTGACTCGGTAGCTATGCTAATGTCTGTTAGCAAGCAGATGTCGGCTGATAGACCTCACGTCTGACATATATCATTTTTAAACAGTAAATCATCCAAAACCCTCATTAAATGACTCTCCTCTATTAAAAACAAACAACAGATCGTACCTGATTGCGCCGACATAATTTAAAAATACCTAAATAGCACCCCGTGTTGACTCGGTAGCTATGCTAATGTCTGTTAGCAAGCAGATGTCGGCTGATAGACCTCACGTCTGACATATATCATTTTTAAACAGTAAATCATCCAAAACCCTCATTAAATGACTCTCCTCTATTAAAAACAAACAACAGATCGTACCTGATTGCGCCGACATAATTTAAAAATACCTAAATAGCACCCCGTGTTGACTCGGTAGCTATGCTAATGTCTGTTAGCAAGCAGATGTCGGCTGATAGACCTCACGTCTGACATATATCATTTTTAAACAGTAAATCATCCAAAACCCTCATTAAATGACTCTCCTCTATTAAAAACAAACAACAGATCGTACCTGATTGCGCCGACATAATTTAAAAATACCTAAATAGCACCCCGTGTTGACTCGGTAGCTATGCTAATGTCTGTTAGCAAGCAGATGTCGGCTGATAGACCTCACGTCTGACATATATCATTTTTAAACAGTAAATCATCCAAAACCCTCATTAAATGACTCTCCTCTATTAAAAACAAACAACAGATCGTACCTGATTGCGCCGACATAATTTAAAAATACCTAAATAGCACCCCGTGTTGACTCGGTAGCTATGCTAATGTCTGTTAGCAAGCAATGTCGGCAGATAGTCCTCACGTCTGACATATATCTTTTTTAAACAGTAAATCATCCAAAACTCTCATTAATAGACTCTCCCCAAATAAAAACAAACAACAGCTCGTACCTGATAGGCAGTAAGATGGTCGCTGCAGACATAGGACTCTCAGTAGGAACCCATCGGTCACAAGATCTCTGTACTTCCATTCTAGGCAAAGTTTCTCATCTTTTGGGAATTTGTGAAGGCTCACTTGTTCACTGCTGATATTAGAACACCCAAATGCGCGACAACGTGACAGCATTTTTCAAGTTACACCAAAAAAAAAAGAGTCGATCTTTCACCAAACAAAGGGGCAAGCCAGGCTCCGCCTTATGCCCAGTGCCCACGTGTACGTCACATGAAGATTTGCATAAATTCACGGGGCGTGTCCCAGATAATTCATGGTAAAAAATTACCATAAATTGGAATGAAATTTTAATATATTTATAATTTATTATGCAAAAACGACCAGAGCTCAATGATATAAGATATATATGTTCTGACAAATATTCAAATTTACAAAATCATGTCACAATCCTTTAAATGTTCTTAATTTCATGTGTACAGCACTTTGTTGCAGCTGTGGTTGTTTTAAATGGCTTTATAAATAAAGTATAATAATAATAATTATTAAAATTATAATTTTTAAGCCTATTTGCGCAGTTTCCGGAAGTTCCGGAAGTTTCCGCCGTGCCCGCCATTTTACTGTTAGTTCCGGCCTCGACAGCCAGCTTTGGAGGACCGTGTGTCCGATCAGAGGTTGCCTAGCTGGAAACGCTCAGTGAACTCTCTGGACGTCTCAGGCCCGGAGCAGCAGCCGCCGATCACTCCGCCGATCGCTCCCACCACGTCCGCCAACACCACCAGCTCATGGGATAGGCGAATGCGCAGCTAATGGCAGAGCTAAGATGCTAATGCAGACCCCCACCGGGGACACCGAGCCGACAGGCAGCGGAGAGGCCATCTGCGACCGGGAGCTCGCCTCAATGTCCGCTTTGCAGCCTAAGATGTCGGGGGACACCGAGCTAACAGAGAAGCTAACATGCTAAAACGCGGAGAAACAGCGCCGACAGCCTTTTGGATGAGCTAACGCTAACGAGCGCAGCCAATGGTGGGGCTAACGCTAACGAGCTCAGCTTGTTTTGGATGGACGGACACCACGGAGAAACGGCTTTCAGTAAGTTATTAACTCTTTTTCTGGCTCCAAATGTATGGAGTTAACATGCTAACAGTCCTTCCTGTAAACAGTTTGGACCGCGTGGAGCAGCACGAAGCTGCGGAGCTCGGACGTGCAAGAGCTAACATGCTAAAGACGGAGACATGCTTGACCAGCTCAAAGTAAGAAATTATATTTTTTATTGATCAAAATGTATATGTTTTTGATAATTATGTACTACACTGTGTTAGGTGTGTTAGGATAGGCGAAGTGCTTGGTAACTACATTACCGTACATGTACGTGTATCAGTGGCGGCTGGTATGTGGTCCCCGACTTACAGCAAAATCGGGTTACGAACGATGCGTAGGAACGGAACTCGTACATAACTCGAGGACTCCCTGTATATATATATATACAGGTAGTCCCCGAATTACGAGCGCTCTGATCTGCGAGGTCCCAGACTTACGAGCTGCGAATTTTTGGAAAAAACGAAAAAAATACTGAGTTTTCATGTGTTTTTTCACTACAGTTAGCAAGTTAAGCATATAAACACACGTTTCCGATCATTTTTATGCACTCAAAAGTAGTTTTTAGATGAAAATAGAGTGTTTTTAGGTGCGCTGGCGAAAACCGTTCCAATTTACGAGCGGACTTCCGGGTTTACGAAGGAAATGGCGGCCGTTCCAAATTACGAGATTTCCGGTTTACGAGCGCCCCCTAGTGACGGATCTCGCTCGTAAATCGGGGAATACCTGTATATATATATATATATATATATATATATATATATATATATATATATATATATATATATATATATATATATATATATATATATATAATACTAAAATAAATACTACTTACTACTATTCTTACTTGCATTACTTATTGGTAACTATGTAAATAACAAGGTAGCAGTTGAAGGAAACATGAGGGAGACCACCATATTGTGTCTTTAAACACCTACGGTGCCACCCAGATGTAAAGGATTTTAGCAGGGGTCAGTATTAAGCTGACCTCTTTACCCTTAATTAATTTACTTATTCAGATTGAATAGTAATTTCACGGATTCTTTTCTTTTTCAGTTTACCCAATATTTCTGTGATTTTTATGATGGATAAATAAATAAAGCCATTAAGTGACAGAGACGTTAACTTAGTTTGGTGTGCCAAAGACACTACCATTTATTTAGAATAAATCAACTAAATTAACACCATTACACTTGATTGACATGATTTCACTTTCTTTCAATTTAATATCTCAGCACATTTAAATGTTACACAACAGACATAAATACAGGATGTCATTATATTTAGTCTGTGGCTCTTTAGCCTAAATATAGTTTCCAGATAGATTGAGAGGGATAAGGGAATAGGAGGAAAGATGGAGAGATGGTTTAAAGGAAATTGTCTTGAGCATGTTACCAGAAGTGACACTTCCCATCAGATTTCTGCTGACATCCAGGTACGTTTGTAAACAGCTCTTTACCTTCGACGACGAGTCTGATAAAGAGATGACACCAGCCTTTCAGGCGTACAGAATCGTTGCAGGTCCAGCACGTCCGAGCCGGTTCTTGTTTACGTTTTCAACGTCTCCTTGGATCCGCTTCGATCATCAGAAAATATGTCAGCTACTGGTTGACCTCAAGATAAATTTATTCCAGGAAGGAATAAACAAAGTTTTGAGCTTACGCTCGTTCGAAGTGGACTCATAACAGCATGTTATTAGTCCTTAACTGGATGACGTGTCCTTAGCGTGTGACTAAACGTCCATCCAGCTCTTTGGGAAAAGTTCACATCTCTTGACGTTCCCAGCAGACTCCCAGGAACTAACTGTTTCAAAACTCTGAAGCGTTCACGGAAACAAACGCTTTTACTCAAAAATGTTGAGATTAGAACACACTTTCCTCATTGGTCCGTGGGCCAAGAGGAGTGTGAAAACGTGAAGTGGAAACTCAAGGTTGACAGCAAGTCTGCTTAGATAACAAAGAGGAATGTTTTGGAAAAGTGTCTGAAAGAGAGGAGACATCTCGACGCTAACGAGAATTTTAGCTGAACTCAACAAAAACAACTCCTGAGCAAGTCAATTTGACACCTTATTCAACTTTGTCATAGATATTTTGAGTAGACACTTTCATTTGGTCAAGTAACACAGTAATACTCCATATTAAAAGAATAACAGCATATAACATATATCATGAAAATGACAAAAGTTATTCTTTTGATCACATTAGAATAAAATCAAAGATAGAAATAGTCTCTTTTGGTGACTATGTTCTCAGATTACAACTAATGGAATAATTTGTAGTAAATGTCTTGCTTTACTGAGAGGTCAGTAAAGGTCATCTCTGGAACAGTTCAAAAATACACAGGTGTATCAAAGTGGACACGGTCATGCCCACTACACAGTTTTGCTAACTAGCATCTATAGCAAAGCAACTAGCCCAAAGCCATTTTAAAAATTCTAATACTTACCTTAGCCAGATTGCTAAGCTGGCTAACACATGTAGCTAGATAATTATCTAGATAAGTATTTATTAAATTATATCTATCAAATCAGTTAGTTAGTTCATTGTTAGACTAAAGGCAGATTTTGTAAGAGACTCTTCCTTACGTTAGCCAGATAGCTAGTTAAATATGTATATATAGAAAAGTGAAAGCCATAGGGAGCAGCTGTGGCTGAGTGGTTAGAGCAGTCGTCCTCCAATGTAAGAGTTGGGGGTTCACCTCCACCAATAGTCATATGCCGAAGTGACCCTGGGCAAGACACTGAACCCCTCATTGCCTCCAATGTTTGTCCCATCGGTGTATGAATGTATAAATGAGGCACATATTGTTTTAAAGAGCTAAGTATCTTAATAAGATAGAAATGAGTTGTACAGTCCATTTACCATTTATCATATAATTCTATAACTCGGTAATTAACTTTTTGGCTATTTGGTGTGAGCTAGCTTGCTGTGGCGACCTCTTAAAAAGAGCAGCTGAAGCTGGGTAGTGATTTGGCTATCTAACATAAACCAAAGCACCTAGCTAGCTAATTGTTAGCCTAAACCCATTTTGTTTTCACAAAACTGTTTTCTTGTTAGCCAGCTAGTTAGGAAGCTGTTTAGCTTGCTAACGTTGAAAGCAAAACTGCTATTTAGTGAAATGCTAACCTGAAACCAGATCAGTTTTAAATACTGGTGCCTTTTCTTGTGTTAGCTATATAGTTACCGTATCTAGCTAACATTGATATAGCACAGCAGCATGCTACATACAATGTATTATTAGACCTTTAAAACTGAGAAAAAATAATTCAGCTTGTAATAAAAATCTAACCCAATGCTAAATATTGAAACAGCATTTGTATATGTCACTAAAGAAACCAGTTGTAAATGAGTTTGTTTGTTTTTTTTTTCAAGAAAAAAAACAATAATAATAAAATTCTAAATTACAATTATGAACTTAAGAAACTGCAGAAAGTTTGCTTCTCATTTGGTTTCAATGCAGAGAATCACTGTTTACAGCGAGAGTCTAACTTGTATGGAGGCAGATCTAGTTGAGTTCTTTAGAGTTTGTCACACTGCTCATCATTCTCACTTCTTTGAAATGTTCGCCAAACATCCTCAGAGCATCACTCTTGACAGCCAAATGGGAGGCTGCGCGGCATAACAAGACGACGCATCTTAAGTTGATAAGGCAGATAACAAGATGCACATCCTTGGTTCTCAGAAGTGCACATTGACAGTCATGGTGGCCCTGCACACATCTGAAGCTCCCTCAGTCCTTGGAGTGTCAGCTTAGCTACATTCGCTACCTGCTTTTCTTCCTCTTTGAGCTTTTTGTTTTTTTCCCCTAAGTAGATAAGTTCTCCTCAAGTGAGTCTCATGCATTTTTATTGCCATCTGGAGAATACCAATAGGTCATAATGAGGGGACTTTAGTGGTACAAATCGCTGTGGAAACGTACTCTCGTCTTGACTAATTTAACTGACTTGGACAGAATGTTAGAACGACAGGCTTCTGGATATTTATTTTATTTAGGCAGGATGTGGAGAGAAAAAACATTTAGGTAAAGTGCTAAAATATGCATTGATACATTGTATTTATGTTTGAATAACACACAAGCATGAATAATCCTCGTCTTGTGCCTCCTTCCTCCTCCTCTTGCCTCGATCCCTTCCCCAGGAGCACCGGGGTTGATGGGCCGTCCCAGACGCCAGTTGACATTTTGTCCCCAGTCCGACTGGATGCAGCATAAAAAATTCACTCGGGCGTGAAACCGCGAGGAACACCCAGCTCGCCCCCCACCTCCTCTCCCCAGCGTGCGCCTCTCGGTGGGGAGTGCAAGGTGAGCAGAACTTGAGCTTGTCATGGCTGCACGCGTCTGACAAACATAAGTAGATGCTAATGGCAGAATCGTGACAGAGCAGAGTCCCACCACCATATGGCTAATTGCCACAACAATATCCGCTGTGTTATTAATCACGTTTTCGTAGTGTGCCATGATAATTGGAATAATTAGGAGGGGAGCAGGCGCTGGGATGCTTTTGCAGCATCCTTAGCTGGAAAAAAAACTGAAAACTTTACAAAAAAATGTCACTTTCCATTCCACGTTGTGTGACGCTCGGTCCCCAGTTCAGCACAAAACCTCATTCTTCATCTTTCTTGTGCTTTTTGTTTTTTTGTCTTTTTCTCCCTCTCTCGCTCCATATTTCTTGTTTACAGTTCTGCAGTGGAAAACAGAGTTGATAATTAATGAATACAGCGGCTTGGCTGTCACGAGGAGTTGGCTGTGAGTTGTTCTGGTGCATGGCTAGGGCTGAATGAGGCCACATGTCCCACTGAGTCTGAACAGTCACTGTTGGGGTTAACCCTGCGTGAAAATGCTGGACCAGTTAGTTGGGAAACTTCTGGTTCCCTTATCAGTCAGTCACTCGGTGCAACACTATTGCTATGGGAAATTGCGCACCCGCGCGATTACCTGAAGGAATACATTCACGCCTTTACGGCAGGGGCGTCAGCGTCACGCCAGAGACCCCGCTCTCTGGGTACTTAAGACGCGGACGCCCATCCTACTTCCTCTTTTTGCCCTTCACCTCACCTGAACTTCTCTTCTCGGGACTTCTCTGTTGTTCATTGCTTGTCCAGAGGTGAGCTCGCTCCCTACGCTGAGCGTACAGAGAATTTTCCTGCGTATTGCTGGGCTGGCGAAAGCTAGTCCGGCACATTTTTCCTTAACCCCGAAGTTTTTTCTTTTGTTCTCTCCGCAGACTGCTTCGCTCGATGGCGCTAACTGCGTCACATCGCTACCCTGCTAAGTCGTAGCAGGCTAGCCAGCGAAAGTGACGCGACGGAGGAGACGTCTCGGAAAAGAATTTTGGAAAGACTTGCTTGTTTTCTCTCAGACATGGCTCCAGAGAAAGGAAAGCCAAAGCCAAGATTTCAGAAAAAAGCTAGAAGGACGGCGAGCCCAACCTCGCGCGCCTGCCCCAGCAGCTGTGGTTTATCCCTCTCGGCGACAGACAACCACGAGGCCTGTCCTGTCTGCCTGGGGATGCTGCACGCAAAAATGGTGCTGGACGCGCCAGACTCCTGCCCACACTGCAGCCAAATGCTGGAGGCAGTGAGGAGGCACAGGGTGGACTTTGTGGCAAAAGCCATGGGCGCAGCTACGGCGCCAACAGACCCGGACCTCACTGAGACTGTCACTCCCACGCCGGAGCTCGAGAGCATGGTTTTGGAGGACAGTACTCAAGCCGAATGGGGCGACAGCCCAGATGTGGCGGCTCCCATCGAGGACTCGACAGCCGACTTTGACACTCGAGGCATGATGAACGCGGATGAGATCTCGCTAACAGCTTCAGGTGAATTTTCTAGTGACGAAGCCGACAACGAGTATGAAAGGGAGGAGGGGGACCTCTCTCACATCCCGGCACCTGTGCTCCCCGAGACTGACACTTCAATCCCCGCTCTGCTCGACTTGTGCCGCATAGCGACGGACGCGCTGCAGATCCCGTGGCCCGAACCTCTACCCCGTCAACAAGTCACGAGGTTGGCAGGAAATTATTTTTACACAAAGCAGCAATCTACAATGAGGCACAGGATGCCCATCTTCCCAGATTTCCTCACGGAACTGACTCGCACCTGGCCTGAGCCCAGGGCTCCTATGCTGCTCCTGCTTTCACAGTTCCTTGACGTGGATGGGATGGAAGCAGCAGGAATAGCCAACGTGCCACAAATGGAGGACACGCTTGCATCTCATTTGGCCCCCAGGTCTTCTGGAACAAAACCGACTCTGCCCAGTAAAGCCTGTCAAGCCTCAGCTACTCAGCTCGAGAAATCCTACAGGGCTCAGGGCCTCGCGGCGCGCGCGATGAACGCGTCCGTGATGATGCAGGCGTACCTGGCTGAAAAACTTCAGGAGCTCCAGGTGACGACAGACAAGCAAGCTGCCACCGAAGTGCTGGAGGAAGCCCGCAGGGCAAAATACTTTGTGCTCCGCATGATGGGGACAGCAGCCATCGCACAGGGCAGATGCATGGCTGAGGTGGTCATCGCACAACGTCACCTGTGGATGACTCAAACAGACCTCCCGGAGGGACAACAGATTCATTTTCTGCACCACTTGATAGAACCGACGGGACTGTTTGGAAAGGCTCTGGACCGGATTCAGAACAGAACAGAGGCGCAAACAGGCTGAGGCCCTCCAGGAAGGCATGCCCAGGAGAGCTTTTGCCCCCCTCAGGGAGACAGCTGGGAACAGGCCCGTACAGCCTCGGCACCGCTCATCCACACGTAATCTGCTGCAAAAGAGACCGGCGTACGAGGAAGAGCACCGGCAAAGACCCCCACCGGGTCCGCCACAAGCCAGTCATTCCTGGAGTAGGAATAGGTTTGTTCCCCGCCAGGCGGTCCAACATAGGACCTCCTCGGCAAATCGAGACATAAGACAGAAGCGTGCCTGATGAAACGGGCCCTCTGCTTAGCTTTACAGGCTCGCCCGCCCACGTGGTACGGGAGCTGAACCTTAAATGTCCAGACTTTATTTGTAAAAAGGTACAAAAAGCTGGTGACTTTGATGTATGCACAAAACATGGTTGTTCTGCTGTAAGTGACACAAAGTCAGAAATGTTGTTGCACAAAACACAAATAAAAACTCAAAGAACAGTTTCACCCTGTTTCTTGACTCAAAAAAACAACAACAACACAGCAACATCAACAACACGGCTCCCCTCTGATACCTATTACTATAAAGGGTGGGGGCTGTCACCCCCCTTCCCTCGCGGCTCATGGGGTACTAGCTCAGATAATAAACCCCAGCAGGTGGCCTCAGGGCTGTCTGCAACAGACAGATCCAGAGGCGTCTGCAAACAGGTACACCAGCTCTCACGGGGCCAGGTGAGGGGGGTCACATCTTCCAACCCCCACCCCGTCTGAACCCACAGGGCCGACAATACAGAAATTCAACAAGCCTGCAACACGTCCGCACACCCGGGGGGCGTGCCGACAGAATCTGGTAACCATGGCAACGTGCCGTTTTGGCCTCCAGTCGCTTTTCAGCGGATTTCAGCAATGAGTGACGGGGGAGCCACAACAGAGGCCCACAGGACCGGGCCAGACTCGCATGCTGACAAAAGAGACGGTGATGACGCTGCAGGGTTTGTAAACAAATGTTACAAAGCAGGAAATGCACCAGGGCTGGATCAGATCCCTCTTCCCCGTGCTCGAAGGGGTCTGGACTTAATGTCATCAGCCAGGCTTATAGGTGCTCAGCAGAAAAAGGAGTTTCGTGCAGCTTTACATCCTTACGCTGAAAATAACTTTTCATCTTGCACGGACAGCAGGCCATGCACAAGCAATGAACCTGCAACGCGTGACAGTGCTCGCTGTACTGAATCAGCTCTGCTTTTAAATGGCATCCCCTCACCAGGAGAGACACAGCTCCCTGGAGTTTTACCAAGCTCCAGAGTAATGGTGAACCAGTGAGATAAACCACCTGGTGCTCCTCAGCCCTGCGAGCAGTGGGAGCCCCTCGGGCCTTCAGAACGTAACAAACAGCTTCATTTCTCAGGAGGAATTGTTTTATCCACAGCATTTCTGATACAGACCGACAAGAAAAAAAAAAGTCTGATGAGTTTTTGATATGAAATCGTTTTTCTGTCCTTACCTGGGACTTTAAATGAAAAAAAGACTGCAGAGAACGTCCGTCTCACTTACATCCACCCACGAGCCCTTCCACAATAAAAGGTGTTTATGGTTTATTGGTCCTTCCTGTTTCTGACCAAAGTATCAGACACCTCCACTGGAAATGTTCTTGTATCTTCCTGAAACTGTTTATTCATTTCTGACACGGACTAACTTCATCTGCCCGAAGCTCTACGATGTTTCTTTGTGGCGTGGAGAAAACAGGAACAGAGCGAACACAAACAGACCCACACACTCCCCAGGGTCAGGCAGACTTTCATCATCCTCATCAGCGAACAACGAAGGCTGACTGCAGGGAGGAGCGGTGTGTGTTGGACATGCGTGACCAGCGTGGACTGTGTGAGCCGAGCACACACAGCAGAGACGCTGAGTGGGCGCTGAGCAGGGGTGAGACTGTTAGCTCCTGCTCACCGGAGGGCGAAAACACAAACACTTCACCTCCCAGGAGCTTTGTGGAAACGGTTTCTTCAGGAAAGAAGTAATGATATTTCACAAAGTGGTAAACATGGAGAATTTAACCACAAGTAACTGTTCCATTTAGCAGCGACATAACGAGCTACGCTGCACACACGTGCTCAAACGGTTCAGGTGTAACCTCCAGGAAAGATTTTAACTGGTTGAATACAGGACGGCTGTTTAGTCTGAACTGGGGTCCCATACAAACTCAAAATATTTACCTGATTAAAGAGGCTGAACCAATATCTACCTGCTGCTCCCCCTTTGGCTTTCAGATCAGTGCGTTTGAAACTTGCAGTGCTTTGTGAGTGTTTGGATGAAGTACTGACATGGCGGCCTCAGCAGTGACTGCAAACCTTCACAGCAGCCTCCCCGCTCCACATCAGACCATCAGCATTAGAGAAAGGGTCTAAATCCACATACCGTATTTTCCCGTGTATAAGCCGCAGATTTTTGCATTGATATGTATGCAGCATCCATCCATCCATCCATCTTCTTCCGCTTATCCGGGGTCGGGTCGCGGGGGTAGCAGCCTAAGTAGGGAGGCCCAGACTTCCCTCTCCCCAGCCACTTGGAGCAGTTCCTCCGGGGGAATCCCAAGGCGTTCCCAGGCCAGCCGAGAAACATAGTCCCTCCAGCGCGTCCTGGGTCTTCCTCTGGGTCTCCTCCCGGTGGGACGTGCCCGGAACACCTCACCAGGGAGGCGTCCAGGAGGCATCCTAACCAGATGCCCGAGCCACCTCAACTGGCTCCTCTCGATGTGGAGAAGCAGCGGCTCTACTCCGAGTCCCTCCCGGATGACTGAGCTTCTCACCCTATCTCTAAGGGAGAGTCCAGCCACCCTGCGGAGAAAACTCATTTCAGCCGCTTGTATCCGAGATCTCGTTCTTTCGGTCACAACCCAAAGCTCATGACCATAGATGAGGGTGGGAACGTAGATCGATCGGTAAATTGAGAGCTTTGCCTTTTGACTCAGCTCTCTCTTCACCACGACAGACCGGTACAGCGCCCGCTTCACTGCGGACGCTGCACCTATCCGCCTATCGATCTCACGCTCCAGTTTTCCCTCATTCGTGAACAAGATCCCGAGATACTTAAACTCCTCCACTTGGGGCAGGACCTCCTCCCCGACCCGGAGAGGGCATGCTACCCTTTTCCGGCTCAAGACCATGGCCTCGGATTTGGAGGAACTGATCCTCATCCCGGCCGCATCACACTCGGCTGCAAACCGCTCCAGTGAAAGTTGTAAATCACGAACTGATGAAGCCAGTAGGACCACATCATCTGCAAAAAACAGAGAAGCGATTCTAAGGTCACCAAAACGGATCCTCTCAACACCTTGGCTGCGCCTAGAAATTCTGTCCATAAAAGTTATGAACAGAATCGGTGACAAAGGGCAACCTTGGCGGAGTCCAACTCTCACTGGAAACGAGCCTGACTTACTGCCGGCAATGCGGACCAAGCTCTGACACCGGTCGTACAGGGACCTAACAGCCCTTATCAAAGGGCCTGGTACCCCATACTCCCGGAGTACCCCCCACAGAACCCCCCGAGGGACGCGGTCGAATGCCTTCTCCAAGTCCACAAAGCACATGTAAACTGGTTGGGCAAACTCCCACGCACCCTCCAGGACCCTGCTGAGGGTGTAGAGCTGGTCCAGTGTTCCACGACCAGGACGAAAACCACACTGCTCCTCCTGAATCCGAGGTTCGACTATCCGACGGACCCTCCTCTCCAGAACCCCTGAATAGACCTTACCAGGGAGGCTTAAGAGTGTGATCCCCCTATAGTTGGAACACACCCTACGGTCCCCCTTTTTAAATAGGGGAACCACCACCCCAGTCTGCCAATCCAAGGGAACTGCCCCCGATGTCCACGCGATATTGCAGAGTCGCGTAAGCCAACACAACCCTACAACATCCAGAGCCCTAAGGAACTCCGGGCGAATCTCATCCACCCCCGGAGCCTTGCCACCGCGGAGCTTTTTAACCACCTCGGCGACCTCAGCACCAGAGATCGGAGAACCCGACCCAAAGTCCCCAGGCTCTGCTTCCTCAGTGGAAGACGTGCCAGTAGGATTGAGGAGGTCTTCGAAGTATTCCGCCCACCGACTCACAACATCCCGAGTTGAGGTCAGCAGCACGCCACCTCCACCATAAATGGTGTTGGTCTCGTACCTCTTTCCCCCCCTGAGACGCCGGATGGTGGACCAGAATCGTATGTATGCAGCAGTGACTTAAATAAGTTTTTATTTTCCATATTTATAAAAAAAAATTTGACTGACACTTTACATTTCTAAGAACTGCAACAGCCAGTCCTACAGTGCCTGCTCGTTTCACTCAGCTGGTGCAGGCAGAGGAACGCTGGAGAGCTAGCAGCTTTGGCCGCGATGGATGGATGGATCAGAGGTCGCGTTAACAGAATATTTTCCGTATTTGACTGGTTGTTTTACATGATTCGCAGAAATCAAAACACAGTCTGTCGTTTGACAGATTAACATCCACTCTCTACCAACCGGTTCATGAACTTCACACCCCAGTCCGGTAGGTGGCGGTAATTGCACATTACGGCTTTTGCCAACCCCCAATAAACCAAAGGGAGAAGAAAAAGAAGAAACTACTACATGACGTTGTTGACTACATTTGAAAAAAATGTCAAGGCAGCTTAGCGTACGAAGTTTCTTCAAAAAGACCAATAACTGCGATCGTGTTGAAAAAAGAGGGAGTGATGCAGTGGAAGACGATGGACAAACAAGTAGTCCGCCCTACACTGAGCAATCAACTTGTAGCAAGGAGGCTAGATGCTATCGTTTATTTGAATTGTTTATGCATCGCTATTTCATTTTATTTTTTTGTTATTGCAGATATAGATTCTCTGTTCAGCTTGTTTGGAACTATTATTAATTAAAATGAATGAAGAAAATATGGTTATTATTTAAAAAAATGAAATGACTGATTAAAATTAATTTTGACCGGATATTTTTAACCCTGTCTGTCAAAACGACCGACAACGAAAAAGTCTAGCGCGACCTCTGGTATGTATGGATGTATGGATGCTTGTATGGATGGTGCCACACCGCCCAGACGAAATCAAGCTGTTTTGACCATTAAAGTGCATTTACTAAGGAGAAGTTACACTGAGACACACATTTGCTATAATGTCGAGCAAAAACAATTGCTTTAAATGTTAATTTTGTTAAATTTCTAAGATCTGCAACAGCCAGTGCTGGACGCGTTCGCTTCACTCAGCTGGTGCAGGCAGAAGAACGTTTGAGAGCTTGCGGCTCCAGACACGATAGATGGATGGCACCCGCCCAGGCGAAATTACTCTGTTTTGACCATTAAATAAACGCGTAATAAACACGACGGGTCAATGATGATGCATAATGCAACTTAAACGCCAAAGTGACTTATGTATGTTTTATTACTCTTCATGATGCTTATTTTGACTGATGCGACCTATACTTTCAGGTCCCTCTTCTAAATGAGTCCCTGAGGCTCAATGGGATTAACTTGTATAAATAAAGGTTGAATGGAGTGACTTATACACCAGAAAATACGGTAATCACTTTGAAGCATTCCAACTGATATTTGATCTTTGTATGTTTACAGGGCAGTTTTAACAGTGTCAGCACACTGGACTGTTTTCTCTGTTCTTTTAAACATTGATTGACAGGTTCATAACTAAACATTTGAGACATAAACGATGGTTGTTCTATTGTCGGATGATAAAAGGTTTGAAAGATCAATCATTCAGGCAAACAAATCACAAAAAGGTTAAATTGTGTCATAAAGACAGTTTCTTTTTGGGATAAATGTTTCGTCTTTCATCCTGAGGACTTCATCAGTCTGAGGCCTGCCAACAGGATCCGTCTTAAAAATAGCACCTCCTTGACGTGTTTCAAGCAAACCTGCTGTGGAAATCACTGAAACTGGCTTTACACGTGCAAAAAGGACCATCGGTCAACTCTATGAGATGCTCCAAAACTAACACTTTGATAAAAGAAAAAAAATCATCTTCAACGATCAAGAAGTTCAGGTGCCTTTCATTGACCTTTACAATGCAGTGGACACCAGCACACATCAGCTGATGATGATTTTAGATGGTTAAACATGTTATTGTTGAAGTCAAGCAGCAATGCAGAAATGCACAAAATGTACAATTTTCCAAGAATTCCACAGTAAATAAAATGTCATCAGGTGGAATTTATTCAGTATTTTCCTTTTAATCTGAAATGTGTAATAAGTGCATAAAAAGCTGCTCTAATTATCCACGGTGCGAGAAAAACACTCGATCTGACATATTTTTGATTAGTATTGTGTTTAAAGAAAGCAGCCGTTGATTTTAATTTTAAATGACAACTAACCCCAGTTCTGCTTAATTGTGCTCAAATTATGCAACAAGCAACACATTCAGTTATATCAATGTTAGTCGACTAATATATCCATTAAATTTAATTAAACTTTGCTGCTTCATTAGAAACAGCACAATTTCCTGTTCTTCATCCGTTCAGAGGGAACTTACAGAAACATGAACGCTAAAACAACTTTTACTTTGTCAGAAGAAAATATGAAGACAAAAGCATAATTCATAAAATAATGTAAATTTAACTTCAATCCATCCATCATCTATCTATGCACCATCCATCCATCCATCCATCAAAAATCAAAATCTTCAACTTGTCAATTAGATCCCCTTCCAGCTGTTCTTGTTAAAGCTACTCTTCCTCTCTCTGTCCCCTTTCATCACATATATTATACATTCTTCCCACCACTGGTGTTGTTCACCTTGCTCTCAAAACAGCTGCTGTTACTCCAATACTCAAAAACACCTGGTTTAGATCCCAATAATCTCAATAATTTTCGCCCCATTTCAAATTTCCTATTCATCTCCAAAAATTCTTGAAAAAACAGTAGCTGCTCAACTTCATGCTCATCTGTCTTGCAATAATTTATGATTTATTTATTATTATTTATTATTTCATTTATATGAATAATTTCAATCTGGTTTCAGTCTGCTCCACAGTACTGAAACAGCACTAATTAAAATCACCAATGACCTTCTCCTTGCTGCCGACTCTGGTTTATTATCCATACTCCTTCTGCTTGATCTGACTACGGCTTTTGACACAATTTCACACAACATTCTTTTGGACAGACTTTCCTCTCTTGGCATTGTAGATACACCTCTCAACTGGTTCCATTCTTACCTTTCAGGCCGCACTCAGTTTGTTCAATTAAAATCATCCACATCTCATCCTGTTTCCGTTACCTCAGTTGTTCCACAAGGCTCTGTCCTGGGACCCTTGTTGTTTATCATTTACCTTCTCCCCCTTAGTTTCATTTTTCGTAAACATCATATTCAGTTTCATTGCTACGCGGATGACACCAAACTCTATCTCCCAACCTAACTCTACACTTCCACCCCCGTCCCTAACTGATTGTCTCCTTGAAATAAAGCATTGGTTCACTTTAAACTTTCTTAAACTAAATTGCAATAAAACAGAACTTCTTTTAGTTGGCACTAACTCAATACTAAATAAACTTCATAGCTTCTCCATTCCGGTTGATAACTCTTCCATCTTTCCCATCAGGTTAAGAGTCTGGGTGTCATCCGTGATAGCACCCTCTCCTTCTCCTCCCATGTCAATAATATCACTCGGCCAGCCTACTTTCATCTTCAAAACATTAATCGTCTCCGTCCTTCCCTCACTCCTCACTCCACTGCTGTTCTGGTCCACAGTCTGGTCACCTCTCGTTTTGATTATTGTAATTCTCTTCTTTTTGGCCTACCTCAGAAAACCCTCCATAAATTACAACTGGTTCAAAATTCAGCTGCCCGTATCATTACACGGACCCCCTCAATCCATCACATCACACCTGTTTTACAACAGCTTCATTGGCGTCCCATCTCATAAACTATAAAATACTCCTTTTACCTCCAACGATGTCCACAACCTCGCTCCTCCATACCTTTTGGACCTTGTTCATATTGCTACACCTGCTCGTACCCTCAGATCCTCTTCTTCTATTCAGCTCATTGTTCCCCTTGCCCGCAGCTGCTCTGCTCCACAGCTCTGGAACTCACTCCCACCTGATATTCAAAATACAGACTCACTGCCACATTTCAAAGTCAAACTCAAAACTCATCTGTTTAAAGTAGATTACGCACTGTGATTGTAACTGCATTGTCTTATTTTAATTCAAAATTGTAACTTGTTTTTAATGTGTATACAATATTGTGTCTGTTTTTATGATTGACAATGTAAGGTGACCTTGAGTGCCAAGAAAGGCACCTACAAATAAAATGTATTGTTATTACGTATTATTATCTATCTATCTATCTATGCATCATCCATTTATCCATCATCCATCCACCCATCTGAGGAATTTAAATAGTGAATGTTTGTGGTGTTGTAGTTCCATTCAGTATTCTGGACTAGAACTGAACAGAGAAAGTAAACTTTAATATATTTAGAACAAGATATTTCAGTGGGGATGAGTTACACTGTGGGGAAGAACAGAGTTTTTTTTTCTTGTCCGAAGCAGGGCAGAGTGACTGATTCTGGTGAGTGGAGGATGCAATTTTATCCACCACCAAGTGCAGTGGTGGAGCCAGGGGGTGGCCAATGGTGGCCTTGATCACTATAGATTAATATTTGGCCACACCAGTCATTTGAGGAAACATTTAGGCAATAATAAAAAAAAATCTAGATTGGGAATGAGATCATCAGAGGTACATAACAGGCTGAACAACTGGCAGATGCAGTTAGAGAGACCAGACTGAGATGGTTTGGACATGTCCAGAGGAGGGACAGTGGTTTGGACATGTCCAGAGGAGAGACAGTGGGTATATTGGTAGAATGATGTTAGAAATGCAGCTGCCAGGAAAAAAGACAGAGAGGAGATATATGGATGCAGTTAGAGAGGACATGGAGGTAGTTGGAGTGAGGACAGAGGACACAGAGGACAGAGTGAGATGTAGGATGATGACACGCTGTGGCAGCATAAAAAAAGAGAAAACATTGTTCCTCAAATGACTGAGGTGGCCAGTTTACGCAAGATATATATACTGTATATATATATATA
>JBBPBX010066140.1:5023-19753 GCA_038048925.1 Garcialebias charrua | reverse complement strand
GTTCTGAACACTCCCAGCCAAAAAGGTTTTGTATTAACATTGGTTAATGAATGATATGGATTTAACTATGCCAACATGCAGTTCGTTTTGTTAAATCTCAATCGTCGAAGAGTCAATGTAGTTTAAAGCTACTCAAGGTACAATAAACTACACTGGTCTCACAATTTCTAAATTGAACCGATTCGATCGTTTCTATTCTAGATTATCTATTCATTTTGATGAGTCTCGCCATAGACTTCAAAATTTATTAGGAATACCAAATCCTACGTCGTTCGTCTAAAAGACAACAGACATTTAGATCAAACTATATTTCATTTTTATTTTAGTTTAACCTAAACTAAGTAATGAATGGAGGAATAGTTTGGAATTAGAGGCCTTCGTTACAGAAGCCCTCCAAAATTTCATAGGTACGATCCCTATATCTAATTTTACAGAATTGATCCACCCCTTAATTGGTAATTGTAGCTGATCTAAACCATGATAGCTTACATACCAGGTGCATATAGGTAAGGCTTAATGTAAAATCCCAATCATAAGCCCACCTAAAAACCACATAATTGCATGACACATAGAACCAGAGTGGCACTGACTGGAAACCAACCAGCCAACAACCTTCGATGTGGGGACCTGCAGCTCCAACGCTTGGTCTTCAACCTTCATCCAAGGGTCGCCTCCTCTGCGTCAATCGAGGGATCCCCTCTACATGCTGATTATGAAAACAATTGTTGCTGATCAATCAACAAAACTAATCGTTGTGGAATTACTGCTGTGGAATTACCGCTGTGGATTATAAGACTTTGTTTTCCAAAGGATCACAGACTTTGTTTTCCAAGAGTTAACAGACTCAGTTTTCCAAGGGATTAAAAGCTTTTCGCAATGGGATTACCTCCGAACAGTATGGAATTTCCAAAAACTTTATGGGATTATAATTTTTGATTTTTCTTTTCCACTTGCTGGATTACTTCAAGATCAAAGACAGTTCAAGGTTTCCTTTCGTGTTGGACCCCATCCCCAAGGACTGGCGATGGCTTCCAAAAGGGGGGAGATGTAGTGGACCTACCCAGGGTCAAACTAAGGTTTTTGAACTGTCCAGTGATGACCTTTACTGACCTCTCAGTAAAGCAAGACATTTACTACAAAATCATTCCATTAGCTGTAATCTGAGAACATAGTCACTAAAAGAGACTATTTCTATCTTTGATTTTAGGCTGATGTGATCAAAAGAATAACTTTTGTCATTTTCATGATGTGTGCTTTTAAGCTGTGTTATTCTGTAAGAGTTAAACTGTGTTCACTGCTGTGTTAAAGGTGAAATCTCGGGTCACAGAGACCGGACGGTTTTGTTTAGAAAGTCAGAAGACAGTTAATCTGTTGTTTTTCATGAAAAGGGCTCCAGCTTGCTGTCTTTTCCTAAACATTTCCCTCTGCTGCTGGCTGTAACCTTGGGTCGTGATAAGACAAGTGAACTCCTCGACTGGTCCTTCCTTAAGTCCTAAGTTTTGCTGAAACACCCAAGAGTTTCTGGGAGCTTCAAAGACATGAAGACATCCCAAAGAGCTGAATGAATGCATGTCACCCGCCAAGGACAGTCATTCAGCTAAGGACTGATAACAGGCTGTTATGAGTCCACTTCAAACGAGCGTAAGCTCAAAACTTTGTTTATTCCTTCCTGGAATAAGTTTATCTTGAAGTCAGAGGCCTGAAGCTGACATATTCTCTGATGACCAAGCGAAACCAGGAGACGTTGAAACGTAAACTAGAACCAGTTTTGGACGTGCTGGGACTAAAGGACTCTGTGCATCTGAAGGCTGGTGTCATTTCTTTATCAGACTCGTCGTCGAAAGGTAAAGAGCTGTTTACAAAACGTACCTGGATTTTAGCAGAAGTCGGATGGAAGTGTCACTTTTGGTATCATGCTCAAGATAATTTCCTTTAAACCATCTCCCATCTTCCTCCTATCTTCTTTTCCTCTCAATCTAAGCTGGAAACTATTTTAAGCTAAAAGAGCCCTCAGACTAAATATGTTTAACACCTTGTATTTAGGTCTGTTGTGTTGAATTTAACTGTGCTGACGTATTAAATTGAAAGAAAGTGAAATCATGTCAATCAAGTGTAATGGTGTTAATTTAGTTGATTTATTTTAAATAAATGGTAGTGTCGCCTGGCATACCAACTAAGTTAACGTGTCCATTGTCACTCTATAGCTCTGTTTATTTATCCATCATAAAGATCACAGAAATATTGGGTAAACTGAAAAAGAAAAGAATCCGTGAAATTACTATTCAATCTGAATAAGTAAGTTAATTAAGGATAAAGAGGTCAGCTTAATACTGACCCCTGTTAAAATCCTTTAGTTACATCTGGGTGGCACTATATGTGTTTAAAGACACAATATATGGTCTCCCTCATGTTTCCTTCATCTGGTGGCCCTCGTACGTGTTTTCTAAAAGTTTATTGATACATCTGTGGTCTCTCATGAACTGTAACGTCATGTTTGGCATAAGAGGATCCAAGTTTTAAACTCTGAGGATAATAATTTTGGCTGGAAGTGTTCAAAGCAGGCAGGTTCTGCATGTTTTTATCATTTGAGGCTGAGGGATTGTTATTCGTTCAACTCGTTTACACGCTGTTGGAAGCTTTTAGGTGAGGTTTTTGTCAGCCCGTGGTCTGTGGGGGTTCTGGTCCTGTTCGGTCCAGTTCACACAGACTCCTGTACAAAGCTTTGTTTGACCGCCGAGTCAAAAGCCTGAAAGCTACTTTAACATCTACAAGATTGCTGTGCTGGTATTTTACATGTTAGAGCAGGTCAAAGAAGCATATAACTGTTAGAACGGTGTCGGATAGTGGTTCTGAAACCCGAGTTCTGCTCCTTTAAAGTGGACGGAACCGACCTTGACGCGCTCCGAGAGAGTCCGTGTTTGTTCAACAGCTGCAGTGCTGGGTTACTAAGCGTAGCTAAGTCGTGCCTGTTTTAAATGTGATTGCCACGTTTCAGAATTTTGGGGAGTTAATTCGAAGCGTTTGAGTTGGTTACGAGTCTATAAAGTTGTGTTCTGTTGTGCTAAGCTAACGTTAAAGAGCTACGTGTCCCAGTCCCACACGTTTTGTTTATGAGCTGTGACTGGATGAACGAGAGCTGTGAACTGTCAATCACTCTCGTAGCGAGCGTTGATTCGCTGTAGTGGGAACGCACGCCGTTGCGACCAACCCACTTTGTCGTCATTTCCGGTACTGCATTGGGCGAAGGTAAGAAAACTTCATTCACCATGAACGCTTGGGAATGAACTACAAACGCTGTGATTGATTGGTTGACGTCACGTATCTGTTTAGCGAGCTCCGCCTCGCTCAACGGAAGCTGGTGACGCGCTGCGTCGACCCGCCTACTTGTGTCGTCATTTCCAGGTGCACTTCGGGTGACAAGCAGTTCACACACTCACGGGACAAACTGAGATTTCACTGAGAGTTTAAACACTCATTTAAAGCCATCTAAACTGTCTAACAACATAGATTTGTCTCTGACAAGAACGTGGTTCGAGCGTTTATCACTGACACACTAGAAACTAACTCTACATGGTTGTTTTTAGTTTAATTACTGAATAAAGGTCAGTCGTCTCGTGATAACATAAGACTTGAATCCGCCCCCTGTTGGTTAAAAGACGTTGACAGATGAGTTTTCTCAAAAACATCATAAAAAAGTCAGCATTTTTATGGTGAAATTACCAGCTTTAAAAAATTGTTCTGTACACAAACAAAAATTCCTGTTTATTTTAAATAAAAATTTTAGAATAACAGAGGTACAGACAAACAATTGATGCTTGTTTTAAATACTGAAGAGATTTAAAATAACACTCAAAAAGTATTCTTTTATTTGATTTTCAAATTAAATATATGAAAAATGATGGAGAACAGAGCGTTTCCACATTAAGCTCTTCACATCTCTGAATTTTAAACAGAATTGGTGTGCACAACTGCACACTTTTAGTTAAAATTGGCATTTTTAACGTTTTTCTGTGCACAATCATTACTGTACTGTTATGCTGAGCGCACGAACACTCGTTTATTTTAAATAAAAAATTGTTTAAAATAACGAACAGAACGTCCTTTTTCACTCCTGATAACTGTCAAATGCAGTACAAAATCAGTTTCACTGAGACTGCAAGACATCTTTTTAAAGGCATGCTCAAGCAGCATCCTGTCACATTTTAGTGAAGTCATTGCATTTAAGTCAGCCCTCTTTTATAAGCGTTTGAGTAAGAAAAAACGGAAATCAGGCTGCTTGGGTTAGTTAGTAACTGTTGTTTGAACGTCAGTTCTATTTTAAAGTTAACACTGCAAGAGTGCATTTAACTTTGACAAAGTTCATTGAAGGTAAAAACCCCAGTTACTGAAGACCCGAATCACCACTTCTTTGATGACAATATCTGCAAAGATATGACAACATTGTACGTGGATGGATCTTCATTCCTCCGCGACAAAATCTGTAGGGCAGGTAATAATAATAATAATAATGATGAATTCCATTTATAATGCACTTTTATAATTTATTCCATTTATAATGCACTTTTCATTAATAAAAATCTCAAAGTGCAAAGAGGGGTCCTCCTCCAAGACCAAGAACAGATTACCTTCAGCTACAAATTAGGCTCTCAGACTTCTCAGTACGCTGAGATTGCGGGAATCCTAATAGCTCTCCAGATGGTAGTAGAACGCTCCATCAAGACGCTAGTCATCTGCACTGACTCTAACTATGCTCGTTTAAGTTTCGCTTGTCACCTCGCTGTGTGGAAACAGAACGGTTTCCTAACAAGCGACAGAAAAGTGGTCAAACACAAAGAGCTTTTCATAGCGTGTGATCACTTGGTGACATCACACGACTTACAGATCTACTGGAAGAAAGTTCCAGGACATTCTAGAGTCCCAGGCGATGACAAGCACTACAATGACATTGCAGATTCCTTAGCCAAAGAAGGAGCCGACGAAGGTCCTCTATGGTCCTTCGACCCCTCCTGGTTAATCAAGACTCTGTCAATACAACCTACAGTCAGGGTAATGGCAGTCACACGTGCACAGGCCGCAGCCAGACCTGCTGACAACGCAGTCTCTGTACGACCCGCACTGACTGACCCAGACATCATCCAACTACAGAAGTCGGATCCTGCTATCAACTCCATGATACTGTACCTGACTGATCCAGACAAAAACACTCCGTCTAAAGACGAACTGGATTCCGATCCAGACCTTAAAGTCCTTTACCAGCTGCGCAAACAGCTAAAACTAATCAAAGGCATCCTAACTTTCGCTCATGGACCAACGTCCTCACCTGTGTTCGTGGTTCCCCATGACCAAAGGGGGGTGATGTTAGTTCATGCCCATGATCTCCCGTCCGCAGGACACAAAGGAGATAAAGCCACGCTGACGGCATTAAAACAAATTGCCTATTGGCCTGGAATGAAAAAGGATGTCAAGGACTACATTGAAGGGTGCGTGGTCTGTGGCCAGTTTCAGCCAACCAGACCACTTCACAGAGCACCACTGCAAAGCAGAGGCATTGCATTCCCATGGTCTGACCTCCAGATCGACTGGGTTGGACCACTCACTAAGAGCTCTAGAGGAAATAAATATTTTCTCACGGTAACCTGTGCATTTACCAAATGGGTAGAATGCCTACCAGCTCCTAACGACACAGCACAAACCACTGCTATGTTGTTAATGAATCATATATTCTCAAGGTTTGGACTTCCCCTTCGGGTGAACTCAGACCAAGGTACACACTTCACAGGTGAAGTGATGAAAGAACTGTGGAAGACGCTAGGCGTCAAGGCTAACTTTCATGTCGGCTACCACCCACAGGCTTCAGGCCAAGTAGAGAGAGCAAACAGAACTGTGGTGAGTATTTTGAAGAAATACGTGGCTGCAAACCACAAGGACTGGGATGTGAAACTCCCTCTGGTCCTCATGGCCATAAGAGCCACTCCACACACATCAACTGGCATCTCTCCCTTCGAGATGATGACCGGTCGACAAATGACTCTCCCTCTACACCTGTTGTACCAACCAGGCGACGCCGCCATGGCGACAGCCTACACTACACAACAATACATGAAAGATTTGAATGTACACCTCAGAAACACTTTTGCTTTCGCCCAGAAAAACCTGGAAAAATCCGCTGAAGGACGCAAGGCGTACTACGACCAGAAGGCCTCTCATAATGAACTCCAAGTGGGAGACAGAGTCTGGTACTATACGTTCGCTCCAGCAACCGGGAAAGGAGGTCCGGGACCGGAACTCTCGCCCGCAAACTAATGCCCAGGTGGACTGGACCTCATCTGATAACAGACAAAGTGTCCTCAGTCGTCTACGAAATCAAAATCAGCAAAGGCCGCAAAGAGCCAATTGCTAAATGGGTACATCGAAATCAGATCAAACCTTACAAGGCGTTCAATGACTCCACAAAAGACAAAGATCTCACAAACACACCGACTTCATGGGATAATAAGGTCGTCCAAACACAAGTTAGTAAATAAACTAATCAGGTTTAAACTACCGTATTTTCCACCCTATAAGTCGCATTGTCCAATTTGAACTTAGAAACGCTAAGCCTAAAACCCACAACAAAAAACTAACCTTAACAACCGTTTAAATCCACGAGATTTAATTTGACCTCGGTCATAAAGTTGAGACCTGTTTTTCTTGTGTGTTGCACTTTGGAATCTGACGACAAGAGTGTGTCGAAGCAGTGAAACGTTGTTTCCTTGTTGTTTAGTCATTACTGTTGTCATTAGTTGAGATATTGTTTTGGTTCTGAACACTCCCAGCCAAAAAGGTTTTGTATTAACATTGGTTAATGAATGATATGGATTTAACTATGCCAACATGCAGTTCGTTTTGTTAAATCTCAATCGTCGAAGAGTCAATGTAGTTTAAAGCTACTCAAGGTACAATAAACTACACTGGTCTCACAATTTCTAAATTGAACCGATTCGATCGTTTCTATTCTAGATTATCTATTCATTTTGATGAGTCTCGCCATAGACTTCAAAATTTATTAGGAATACCAAATCCTACGTCGTTCGTCTAAAAGACAACAGACATTTAGATCAAACTATATTTCATTTTCTATTTTAGTTTAACCTAAACTAAGTAATGAATGGAGGAATAGTTTGGAATTAGAGGCCTTCGTTACAGAAGCCCTCCAAAATTTTATAGGTATAGATCCCTATATCTAATTTTACAGAATTGATCCACCCCTTAATTGGTAATTGTAGCTGATCTAAACCATGATAGCTTACATACCAGGTGCATATAGGTAAGGCTTAATGTAAAATCCCAATCATAAGCCCACCTAAAAAACCACATAATTGCATGACACATAGAACCAGAGTGGCACTGACTGGAAACCAACCAGCCAACAACCTTCGATGTGGGGACCTGCAGCTCCAACGCTTGGTCTTCAACCTTCGTCCAAGGGTCGCCTCCTCTGCGTCAATCGAGGGATTCCCTCTACATGCTGATTATGAAAACAATTGTTGCTGATCAATCAACAAAACTAATCGTTGTGGAATTACCGCTGTGGATTATAAGACTTTGCTTTCCAAGGGATCACAGACTTTGTTTTCCAAGAGTTAACAGACTTTGTTTTCCAAAGGATTAAAAGCTTTTCGCAATGGGATTACCTCCGAACAGTATGGAATTTCCAAAAACTTTATGGGATTATAATTTTTGATTTTTCTTTTCCACTTACTGGATTGCTTCAAGATCAAAGACAGTTCAAGGTTTCCTTTCGTGTTGGACCCCATCCCCAAGGACTGGCGATGGCTTCCAAAAGGGGGGAGATGTAGTGGACCTACCCAGGGTCAAACTAAGGTTTTTGAACTGTCCAGTGATGACCTTTACTGACCTCTCAGTAAAGCAAGACATTTACTACAAATTAGTCACATAGTCACCAAAAGAGACTATTTCTATCTTTGATTTTAGGCTGATGTGATCAAAAGAATAACTTTTGTCATTTTCATGATGTGTGCTTTTAAGCTGCTGTTATTCTGTTAATATGTAGTATTACTGTGTTACTTGACCATATAATGGTGTCATAGTTGAATTTTATGTCAAACTGTGCTTTTCAGATTTGTTTTAGAAGTGTTAAGACGCTAATCCAAGTGTTTTTCCTCTTGGAGTCTATGAGTCTGTCTTTTCCTAAACATTTCTCTCTGCTGCTAGTTGTGGCCTTGTACTCTGATAACAATGAGTGAACTCCCCGACCGGTCCTGTCGGACCAATGGGGAAGAAACAAGTCGCTCTCCTCTCAGAGCCGGTACTAAGTTCTAAGCTGTTGCTGGAACGTCAGGAGTTTCTGGGAGCTTCGAGACATGAAGACGTCCCAAAGAGCTGAATGAATGCCTGTCACCCGCCAAGGACAGTCATTCAGCTAAGGATTGTATAACATGCTGTTATGAATCCACTTCGAACGAGCGTAAGCTCAAAACTTTGTTTATTCCTTCCTGGAATAAGCTTATCTTGAAGTCAGAGGCCAGGAGCTGACATATTTTCTGATGACCAAGCGAAACCCAGGAGACGTTGGAAACGTAAACGAATGACCAGTTCAGACGAACTGGGCCTGAAGGACTGTGCATCTTACAGGCTGGTGTCATCTCTTTATCAGACTCGTCGTCGAAAGGTAAAGAGCTGTTTACAAAACGTACCTGGATTTTAGCAGAAATCTGATGAGAAGTGTCACTTTGGTAACATGCTCAAGACAATTTCCTTTAACCCATCTCTCCATCTTTCCTCCTATCTCCTCTCCCTCAATTCTAAGCTGGAAACTATTTTAAGTTAAAGAGCCCACAGACTAAATATGTTTAACATCCAGTATTGAAGTCTGTTGTGTTGAATTTAAGTGTGCTGACGTTTTAAATTGAAAGAAAGTGAAATCATGTCAATCAAGTGTAATGGTGTTAATTTAGTTGATTTATTTTAAATAAATGGTAGTGTCGCCTGGCATACCAACTAAGTTAATGTCCATTGTCACTCTATAGCTCTGTTTATTTATCCATCATAAAGATCACAGAAATATTGGGTAAACTGAAAAAGAAAAGAATCCGTGAAATTACTATTCAATCTGAATAAGTAAATTAATTAAGGATAAAGAGGTCAGCTTAATACTGACCCCTGTTAAAATCCTTTAGTTACATCTGGGTGGCACTATATGTGTTTAAAGACACAATATATGGTCTCCCTCATGTTTACTTCACTATCAAGGATGTGAACATCTTCATCCCTGAATTAGTGACCGCTGGCTTGGAGATGAGTGTAGACCGCAGAGTCCTGACCTGATGATGTTGATCTTCTGTGCTGGGCCATCCTTTTGGCCAGTGGCTGTTTAGTTTCCCCGATGTAAGACTGATCACAGCCCTCCTGACACTGAACAGCATACACAATATGTGACTGGCCGTGGCAAAACCAGGAACAAGTCTCCCCTGGGTCATTTTGAGTTATTTACAGAATCTTAAAGTGTGGGTTCTAAGCTATCCGATGATGCCAAACACATGTCGCTCAAAAAAAAAAATGAAGAAGATACAGCCATTTCAATGTTGGCAATCTGCAAATAAGATTAGGGAGAAAACAGGCTTCAAAGTTTTGGAAGAATGTCCCCATTCCAGAAGCATTACCTGGGGGTGTTAACAATTGCTGTTCATTTACATTAATTTGCGTTAACCCAACCCCCAGAACTGACTGTCAACACAGACTCTGCCTAGGAAGGTGTGCAGAATTTCAGCTTTGCTGGCAAATAGGGGTATGAATCTCTCAGTGTCTGGAGAATTGATTTGATTCCGATTTTTGGTATCACGATTCGATTCAAAATCAATTTTTCGATTCAGAAACAATTTTTGATTCAAAAATGATTTTTCTATTAAAATGGTCATAAATTTAGTTTCAGCTTTGTAACTGACAAGCTGAAAAGAATAAACAACAATGTAAACAAATGGAGCATTTATTTAAAACAATAATTTTAAACTGAGAATATTAAACAACAATGTAAACCAATGGAACATTTATTTGAAACAATAATTTTAAACTGAGAATAACAACAATGTAAACAAATGGAACATTTATTTAAAACAATAATTTTAAACTGAAAACATTAACAACAATGTAAACAAATAGAACATTTATTTAAAACAATAATTGTAGGTTCTGTACTTTATCAAAGTTTTTGAATCATTTGATATTCATACCAAAAATACAAACAAATAATACAGGAATGCATTAAATGCTGTAACTTGAATTACCAGTACTGTATTAGGTTAGCTTAGTTGCCTGGATTCCTCTAAAACAATAAAATAAAAATATAGGAACAAATAATTCATCCATCCATCATCTTTAACCACTTCTTCCTTTAAGAGTCATGGGGCTCACTGGTGTCCATGTCCAGTCATCACTGTGCGAGAGGCGTGGGACACCTGGACAGGTCTCCAGTCCATCACATACAAATAATTCAAAATATACAGACAAAAACAGACTTCAGCCTACCAAAGTGTAGTAACCTTTAACTCAAGCATTATAAGAGGGGGACAATAATGCTGTCATTGCTGGTATCACTCAGCCCTCTGTGAATAGCAAACAACCATCAGGGTGCTAACGATCCATTGTTAGGCTGATGGTCCTCCATCATGTGAGCAGCTGGTTTCGGCTGTCATCAGCCAACTGGTTGATCCACTGTGAGAGGGTGTTAAGACTGAGCTGAATACCAGACTTAGCTTTTTTAGATTTTTGTACCTGGATTATTGAGCATGCATCAGGGTAAAATTAAACATGTTTAAAAATTGATTTTGGAGCATTTAGAATTGATTCTGAATCGCCAGGACTAAGAATCCAGAGTCTTTGAAAAATCTATTTTTTCCTACACCCCTACTGGCAAACTTCCTTTTGATCTTTAAAAAAACAACATTAATACAAAGAATTGTATTTTATGTTATTGTGACATGTTTTACACATTAATAATGTTGATTGTTTTGTTACAGCCCACCCCAAAAAATAAGGGTCACAACTAGTCAGTGGTGGGATGTAACTAAGTACAAATACTTTGTTACTGTACTTAAGTACAGTTTTCATGTATCTGTACTTTACTTAAGTAGAAATAAATGTGGGTACTTTTACTTTTACTCCACTACATTTTACATGAAGTATCTGTACTTTCTACTACACTACATTTCTATAATGTGTTGAGTTACAAGTTGCATTCACGTTGCAGTTTTTTGATTTGTCATTAGTTTGAAAGTAAAAACATTAATATGGTACTTCTACTTTTACTAGAGTACATTTTTGTCTGTTTATTTGTACTTTTACTTAAGTACAGTGTTTGAGTACATTCTCCACCACTGCAACTAGTCAAGTCAAGTCAATTTTATTTATAGCACAGTTAAAACAGATAAACTACGTTATCAAGGTGCTTCACACACACAACATAAAAGAGGTTTAAAAATTTAATGAACAGTATCACACACCAATGGTAAAAATTATGATATTAACAGCAGTAAAAGTATAATAAAAAATGGTGTTAAAGGTACAGGACAGGAATGCACTTTATAAAGTTGATGACACTGGAAAAGTTTGTATAATAGCTGAAGATGTTGAGTAAACTCAGGAGATGCTTATGTTGCATCTAGGTTAGACAGGGGGAAAACAAAATAAAATAAGGCTTTACACACACCAAGCTCCTGCACAGACTTATTTTAGATGTCACAAAGGTGTTGGTGCTGGACATGTTCATCAGGGCAGAAAGGCCTTATCTTTGCTGTAGGTCTTTTTTATTAAGCTTTTGTGGGCTGGTCGGTTTCCATCCATCCATCCATCCATCCATCCATCCATCCAAATAATGTATTTCAAAGAAAGAAAGATAAGATTTCTTGTTTCACCAAATATATATTAACATGAAAAATAAATTCTAAAGATAATCTTACATAAAGATAAACAAAAACATTTTAGAGCAAAATTATCTGGGAAAAACAAGGCTATTTTAATTAAACACGCTGCTCCATTCAGCTTTTTTATCATGATGACAGCAGCTGACAGCTGCGTGAGAACGGCTGATCCATCCGATCTACTGTACATTTTACCTTTTCAAACGGCCAGTTGAATCTGCATAATTGGTGCACCATTATCGTGCTTTAAATTTTAGTTTCTTTGCTGCGATTTGTAAAACCTAAGCCAATCCAACGCGTGTGATTGCGCGATGCGCTGCTGGACACAGACCATGGCTGCACGGAGCCGAGTGGACCGCAGTGGCTGGAGCGCATTGCGCGGTGATTACGCGTGTCTGCTTTGTCTAATGAAATAAATATAGTGGATGGATGGATGGACGTATGGATGGATGTATTATGTAGGATGGAAACTGATTTGCTTGCGATTTGCTTGCGCACGCAGTAAAAGCTTCTTTTTTTTTTCCTCGGGTCGGTCGGAAAAACAGCTGACAGCTCTGACGCTTTGATCGGCTTTATTTTATTATTTTCCTTGTTCCTTGTGTCCACTGGGCGATCTATAGATGTTAAGTAGCCATGTGCTTCTTTCAAAGCTGCACGTTATTGGCCGAAGCCAGTAACAAAGCTCTGATACCAGCCAAACAAGTCCCGCATGTTAATCAGCTGAGAGGGTCCCCGCCCCCAGTACGCAAATCACTGCGGCTTGGTTTTACTCTGAAAACAAACTGATTTCTAACACAAAGTTTATCAGTTTAAACACTTATAAAGTGTTTTTTAAAGCATGGGATGGTTTCTTCACAACTTCAACTGGTACATTTTGCAAAAAAACGATTTTCACTAATTTCTCAGAAGTTGAAGGTTTATTGATTTTTTCTCAGTTTAGATGTGCCGACTTGTTCCTGGTTTTGGAGTGGCTGGTCACTGTTCAAGCGTCACATTTAATGCTGAGCCAAAAGTGAACTCTGTTAACAAAACTTACTGCTGCTGTTGCTTCATCCACACCACCGTGGTGAAGTTATTTTACAACTCGGTCATGATTACGTCATCTCGGTGGTTCTCCCGTGTCGTGTTGTCACTTCTCAAAGCTGCAATGTCGCACAGTTTTTATTTTATATGAAGCGTGGAGCTCCCACACGTTGAAGGACTTGGTTGAACATTTTCTCTGCGTCGGTCATTTGTAAAATTGTCTTAATTTCCTTTGAAAACACTGCTGCTTCCGCCTCTCCTCTCCCTGTTCAACCGCACGCGCTGCAGAGGTTTTCGCTGTCAGCTCCTCCCCCTCCCCACTATACATAGTTCCCATGTGACGTCACATCCGTCTTACTTCCGGGTGGACCCTCATTTTGAAAGTCAGAACAGGGGACAGCGCGGTCTAATGGATGTTCATTTTTCACGTTTTTTGTTGTTGTTAATTTCTAATTAATTGCAATGGTTACTTCGTGTTGTGTCAGTGGGTGTTCCAGTCGGGTAGACGTTTGGGCAACGCGCAGGTTTCACTTAATCAAAAAAAAAGTAAACGTGAAGGATTTATCTCATCCAAGAAGCTGACTGCAGCCCTCCTCTCTCTGAGTCTGGCTCGGATCTGCTCTGGAAGACGTCGTCCTTTTGGCCGGTAAACAAAATATTCTACATAAATCATTTTGTGAAACAATGTTAGAGTACAACTGTCTGTGTGTTAGAGCTGTTTTTTTTTTTTTTAGCGACACCGTTTTGCATGCTGTGGTTAGCTTAGCATCTCGCTAACGCGGCCTCCTCACGGTCCACCGGGACCGGCGGGGAGACCGTCCCAGTTGGAGAAGGAGGACCGGAGCCAAGTCGTGCGGGCGACGCGTCGGTCCCATGGGACGTGCCCCCGCGGCCGCAACGGATCCACGCCGTCCGACCTGAGCGGGACTCTCCGCTCCAGATGCTAACGACATGCTAACTTCCAACACGGTAACACTCAAGTGCTGGTTCTGGTCTGTGTTCAGCTTGGACTGTTTGTGCTGGCTGTGTGTTATTTTAGTTAAACCTTTTTTTAGCTGGTTAGATCTGATTGAGACAGTTTACACATCTTTTTTGGATTTAAAGCTGTGAAGCCGGTGTGCTGTGAAGCCGGTGTGCTGTGAAGCCGGTGTGCGCTCTTTGTAGTAATTAAATAATTAATGATATCGGAGTAACTACTTTGTGACAAGTTGTCTGATTCGTCTGCCATGATTTCTTTCTCAAACTCATTTAACTCGACCACTGCCAGTTTGCTCTTGTTCCTTGGTGAAGCTGTGGTAGCTCGTGTTTTTGTCCGTATAATTTGCTCTGCTTGTTCGTAAGCTTGCCTTCTCTGCCTTCAGATGTGGTGCGGAAGCCGGTATGGGGGCGTGTCTGGGAACTATGTATAGTCTGTCTTGACTGTGATTGGCTAAATCTCGCGCTCCAACAAAGATGTTATATTGTCGAGAAGATGCATTGCTGTTTCTTGAAATCCAGTCAATGGGAAATGAAGCCATCTAATCCAACGGGTCAGACCCCCCCCCCAACACACACACCCCCGAAAACAAAAACTCATTGGATCTACACGAATCACGTAAATGATATATTTGCTTTGAAAACGTCGATTTTCGCTGAAAGGTGACTAGTTTGCAGGTATGTCATATGCTTTTTTATGATTGTCTACTGTTGTACTGATAAATATGTCCAGGAGGTAGTGCTGGACAATAATTCGATATATCTCGCAATATACTTTTATTAAATAACGATGATATGAATTTTAAGCATATTTTCG
>JBBPBX010066139.1:0-12489 GCA_038048925.1 Garcialebias charrua | reverse complement strand
TATATATATGGCAGTGGCCATCTCAGATTATGATGTGGCAAACCCATTTTCCAAAGGAACTTTTCTTATGCCTAGACGTAGGCACAAAATGGAAGTCAGTACCTAACTTATTTTTCCAAGTTCTTATGCCTAGACGTAGGCACAAAATGGAAGTCAGTACCTAACTTATTTTTCCAAGTTTTCATGTGCACAATGTGCACAGATGAATCAATAGAAAGACGGAAGTATTTCCAATTACTCCTCTTCATTCCATGACGGTAGACAAGAAAGGATAAAAACACCCCGTGGAGATGATGGACCAAGGTGGCAGAGAAATTTAGAGACTTGATGCTGTACCTGCTATAAAAGGTGGCTCTACAAAATATTGACCCTAGTGTTGGGTGAGCTATAATGCACACTCAGATTTTCATTTTTCAATATTTAAATTTGTAGTATATTCCTTTTAAATTCCAGGCAACAAAACAAATAGAATGTGAAGGTGGGTGAACACTTGTGCAGCCCACTGTTGATACTGTGGTCTCATATCAGAAGGAAGTTTAACGCCTAGACTAAAGCAGTTTTGGAGAACCGACTGAATTTTTAATTGTTAAAAATGTTTTACCCGTATGTCCTCTGGGTCCAGGCTGTGCTCGCTCCAGGCCGACGTGATGCTGTTGTTGAAGTAAGAACCAGACCTCCCCATGTCCAGCTCCTCCTCGTAGGCCTCAGTCGCGATGTCGTCTCTGGCCTGAGTGTGTTTAGACAAGAACTGAAGCAGACAGAGAAATGAGAGACAGGAAAACAGCTCGGAGTTCAATAAAAAAGTAAACTTAATTATTAAAACCTTTTTCTCAGGCATTTTTTCATTTAAAAATATGGATTACAAGGTATACAATATACACAAACTGAGTTTATTGATATTTATTATTTTACTGATTTCCTACTTCATGGTCAATAAAAACCACTCCTATATTTTTTCCCCATTTCAACAGCTCAAGGTCAAATTCAATAAAAACAAGTTAAAGGGGACCACAGATGCAAAATTCACTTTTTAATGTTTTTTTTACTCAACTTTGGGTATTTACTTCATAAAAAAACAGTCCTTGTGCCAAAAAAATGCACCCAGTGGTTTATTTACTCTAAGTAGATTTATTTATTTTTGATAAATACACCAGGATTCACACTTCCTGCAGTTATTGACGTCACAGGCCGTAGCCAATCACCTCAAACCTGAGTCCAGCCCCTCACCTAGCAACCCCTGGTTAGGCTCAACCCACTTCTGTATTAAACACATGACTGTTGTTTTTCATGATTTCATCTCATCTTTTGTTTATATGTTCTTAATTTCATGTGTACAGCACTTTGTTGCAGCTGTGTTTTTTTTAAATGGCTTTATAAATAAAGTATAATTGTTATTTTTATGTTTTAGTTCAATTTTTAGTGTATTTGCGATCGCTCCCAACGCGCAGCCGTCAAAAATTAAACGAGCGGACCCCCGGCGTAGGGACCAGCGGCAACGGGACCCTCTTCTGGCGGATGGAGCGGAGCTTCAATTGTACAGCCTCGCTGCTGCCCTCGCAGCAGCCTCGCAGCAGCGAGGACCTTCTCCTTACTGATTAATTTACGGGAGACACTTGGTGAACTTTGTTGTCTTGACTGGAACAGCGATAACTCCCAAAATCTCCGCGTGCAACGAGCGAAGCTGGCGAACACCGGAAGAGGAACAAGCTAACATTAGCTTCGGATTCGGGTGGTCTCATGCTAAAAGGAGCAGCTAATTGCGGCGCGCTCAGACGGGTTTCGGTAAGTTATCTTAAGCTAGCACTAACAGTAAGTCAAATGAGTAATAAAAAAAGAGCTAATTTTAAAACAACAACACATTACAGATACTGGCTGTTACAGAGGGCGTAAACAGATCGTTGAAGGGCGTGGACTTCAAGAAACCGGTCGTTCAAAACGAAAGTTAAAAATGGCAGAATTAAAAAGGGTATAATTAATTATCTAAGAATTATTTTGTGTATTAAAATGAATTAATATTGTCAAGATAGCACACAGACATAACATAAAAATTTTAAATACCTATATGTGGTCTCCTTTAAAGTTTTCCTCATAGATCTCAACAAGTTTCTGATTAATACAAGATAATGTTGCAGGTGCTGCAGTTTACTTTATTATTAGTTTGGTACAGTTTGCTACATTTTATTCAATGTATTTATCCAGACCATATACAACTCAATCATATTTAAGTTGACCAGAGCTCTGTGGGTCCTTCTTTGTCCCTAATGTGAATTATTACAAAACAATAAACATATTCACTTCACGACTTTAGCACTTGCTCCTGCCGAGGCCGGACGCTATTCCCCTCCCTTTCTGCTTTGCTTTGCTGCTCTGTCCGTCTGTGAAACTGCTTCTGAGCCTCTCTTGCATATCTTCCATACCATAATTATGGACTTATTTGGCCAGTTGGTCCTTCAACACAATTGATAACATTTCTTCAAAGAGAAGACAGGCTTTAGGCAAGCCAATTTGCTCTATTGGTACGCACGCAGCTGGACATCTCATGGACTTCATGATATGTCTATCTTTGCTGCCATCTGTGGATTTTAAAGACGCATATTTAATTGGATTTATGATAACTGGTTCCTGCTTTTTGGATTCGGCTGGTTGCTGGTTTTATCTGCAATCAAGGAAGTCGTCTGCAGCAAATTTGGACCCGATCATGCTACTTGCCTTTGTGATGGCTTGGTTCGTGCTCGAGTACCCAGACTCAATTGCCTTGGGCAGAATGGATCAGATCTCTGGTATTTTTGCTCAGGGACGTTCTATAGGTGTGGCCACGTAATTTGGACATTTCAGAACCGTTTTGGACCAACACAGACTCAAGGTAGATGTCCTTATGTTCTGCCTGTCCGCAAAACAATTGTGTGTTTATCTGAATTTGGCTCCCTTGGCTGGCCTTGAAGGCCACTTTATTTGAATTACCTGGAGGACATGTAATCTGACGCTCACACCCTCTCCCATCGGGGAAGTCCACTGACAACCAGATGGAACCAGCTGAATAAACATTCTGTCATCAATTCAGGACTCTTGAATTCTCATTAGTGTTGACCTTGGCCATTCTCCAACATCCCTCGAGAATGTTTATGGATCTAACTGGAGGGAGCTGGCTGATTATTCCATCCTTATCAGAACTCTTACAATGCCCTTGAGAGCGTCCATGGACATTGCTCACCGCTCTCTGCATCTCCCCCCTATGCGGAATGTCTACGTCACTATGTGCTTGTTTGCGTGAGGTGTTTTTAGGCCCGAGCAGCAAAGCGCTAGGAAGGCCTATTGTAATTTAGGCCCGAGCAGCAAAGTGCTGTGAAGGCCTATTGTAATCGCTCTGTTCAGGTCCGACCTGCAATTTTTTAGGCTCGAGCAACCTGCGAAGGCCTATTGTAATTGCTCTGTTCAGGCCTGACCTGTAATTTTTTCCACCAAATGAATTGGCCTTTTGGGGCCTTTACATATCCCAAAACTCACCAAATTTGGCGGACGCATCAGGACCAGTGAAAAATTACGTATTTCAGGGGGTGTCGCAAAAATCTCAGCAGAAACGGCTCAAGAGAGCCACCTGGAAATTTTCAAAATACACACCGCCTTAGCCTTAGTTGGTTGTAGAAGCATGAAATTTGGTACACTTGCCCAATTCTCCGAGATGCACAGAAAACCCTTTGGCATCAACGTCTTACGATAAACAGGAAGGTGGCCATTTTGGAACGTCGTACATTTCACACCTTTTTGGTGGATTACAGCCTCTGCATTTGAACAAACTCCTCCTACATGTTTTGCTCTATCGGTTTCAAACTTGGCCAGTTTCTTCATAAGGCATGGGGGACACAAAGTTATCCAAACGGTTCATTTCGAAGCATGCTGAAGGGGTAGGGCCAGATGTCAAAATTGAACATCTTGCCATGAAAAACGAAACGCTAATAGCACTTACAAGAAAACTGTGATAAATCAAACCTTCAGTGATTGATCCACATCCAGTCCCCTGCAAGACTGAATGGTCAAATCATGACATCACTTAAGCCACACACCCTGACAACAGTAAGTGTAAAGTTTTATGTTGAACGGTCCCTATCTGACCTCTGTTATCTAACCAGCATAATAGTGTGTCCAGTGACCGAAGACATGTTGGTGTAACTTGCTTTCCAACACTGACAGTTTTGGGTGAAGCATGTGGGCGCCGCAACGTGGCGAAGTAAGACGTAACGCCTTTGCCGTACAATTGGCTCTAAATTCCACAGATTTGAACCGAGACGCACCAAAAGATCATTATCCACCCCTGGAACAGGAATCCATGATAATTGGCCAATAGCCTCCATAGCGCCCCCTAGAATATTTTAAAACCTCAACCCAAGCCATTTTTTCAACGATAATTCTAAAACTTGGTGAACATCTGTATCTTCTCAGGACCTATGAAAAATTATCTTGTTACCCTGGTCCAAAACTAACAGGAAGTCTGCCATTTTGGGTCAAAGGGTCATTTTTGTGCGTTTCTAATTGTGAATTTTAATGAACTGGTCCTAGAGATTTGGAAGGATTGCCTTCAAACTTGATTAATATGCATTTAACACAATAGGGAGTAAAAGTCATTAAAATATTGCATTTTCGGATATGTTAAAAGGGCGTGGCCCGGCCTCAAAGTTACACTTCACACCAACAATTTCCAAATACTGTACTATAACTTTCACAGTTAAAGACCAAAGTGTACCAAACTTGGCAAGAGTCATCCCTGGTGGATGTCTGACAATCTCTGTGGTCATATTCTGATGTCATCAAAGCCCTGGCTCCTCAGAACAGGAAGTCACTTTTTATACTTGGAACGGTCCCTCTCTGACACACTTGACCTAATCAAGATGATCCTGTGTTAGAAGACATTTAACAAGTTGTTCTGACTTGCTTTAAAGCGAAAACCGTTTTCGCTGCAAGATGTGAGCGTGGTGATGTGACAAATTCAGAAGTGACGCCATTGCAATACGTTTGGCTCTAAATTCCACAGATTTTAACTGAGGTAAACCAAAATCAGTATGACTGATCATTATCCACTCCTTGAACAGGAATCCATGATAATTGGCCAATAGCTTCCACAACGACCCCAACATTATTCTTAGTTATATTTCAGTTAGGGCTGGAAGATATCTCAATATCTTTAAAATATCGAGATATCGAGATTTTCCTTCCTCGATCTGCAAGAGGTGGCAGCTTTTTTGCTTCCCCCTCCCATTTTCTTCCTTCTCCCTGCTCTGCTCTTTGTGTGTGACTGAAGCTCCTTGGGTACTCATCTCCTGAACGTAAATTAAGATTATGGATCTGGTATCATGGACGATCAACTCTATTGACAATATTTTTTTCAACAAAACAACAAGGTCCAGGGGAACCAGCGTGATGAGCTCAGATGCTCACTGTGGGATACATCATGGACTCGTGGGGAGTGTGGCAGGTAATGTGTCTCTCAGACCTGTCTCAGGAGGACGTTGAAGACGTTTACATAATTGGATTTATGATATCGGGGACTCTGCTTTTTGGTATCGGAGGGTCTCTGTTCTATCAGAAATTGACGAAGGCGGTGGCAGCAGTTTCGGCTATGGCAAAGCTTCCGAGCCAGTGTGAAGGTTTGATCTGTGCCGTGACTTCACAAAATCAGCTGGTTTATGAGCTAAACCGTAAGGTGGAGGCGATTTATGAGAATTGCAGGCCACCTGCGGCTTCTGGGACTCATCAGCATGGTGGGTTCGACCTTGGGGAAGACTCATAGCATGGATCAGTGGAATGGATTCCCACAATTAGGCCATTTTGGAATCGTATTGTCCATATGGACTCATGACTGAAGGAAAAAAATCTGTCTGCCTGAAGAAAATCAACAATCAAGCTTATCTGAATCTGACTCCCCATGAGCCTTGGAAATGGGCTGACTATCCACCCCCCACCCAAACCCGAGAACTTTTTGTGCAAGCTCATCAGAACTGCTGGCTGAACAACATCATCAGAACTGTGGCTGATCTGAAAAAGGCTCATGGACAAATCTTACCACCTCGACCTCAAATGCATATGTAATCTGTTTTTAATTGTGTTTGCTGGTAGAGTTTTTACCATGTGTCGTTGTGTCCCTGGGCAAGACACTTAAAGGACAACACCGACCATGTTTTCAAATTGCATCGCCATTAATATTTATTAGTTTATTTAAAAATAATACAGGAGCGTTTATTTATATTGTAGAGAAATAACGCTAAATGTGTTATTTCATGATTTATAGCAGATTTTAGCAGAAGCTCCAGGAAAAATCTGCTCCTCTCCATATATGGGCATTCACATGGGCATTCACGTCACTAAAGTGACCGCCTTGGAGTTACAGGCGGAGTTATAATAAGCATTCATCAACTTCCATGACCGTTGCTCTGAGCGAGGAAAAAAAAAGCGAAGCATTTTTAAATATTCCCTAAAGCTGCCTGTTGATTAATCCTGCTGTCGCTCACTGATGTCTATCATATTCTGAGCGAGCATCCACGTAGACATACTAGTTTAATTCGCTTGATCGCGACAAATTCATTAATTTCGCATCAGCTTTTTATTCTCTCCCCGTGACCAGACAGGTCGGGAGTACAGAAAAGGCAGCCGCGCAGCGGAGCTCTGCGCGCATGCTCCCCCGTGCTTCCTGCAACAAGGCTGGGACGGAGCAGAGCCCTGAGTCGGCACGAATTCGGAACTTCAAAGGTGACCAGCAGAACGGGAGCCAGAGACGCACGGCTCGCTCCTCTGGGCAGAATGAGAGCAGCAACGGTCCGCAGCGGTGTTATAAAATAAATAATAAATAAAATCAGAGCGCTGGTCCATATGTACACACAAATGCACCAGGAAATATGCAGTTTTAACTCCCACTCTCATAAACCTCCATGGAAACTCACTCCTGCCTTCTGCCTTCTGGGTGGAGACGTAACTGAAGTCACATGACACTTCGGCACTCTTCGGCCGGGTTTCCGGATTCATTCGGGACTGTTTATTTATTTTTTTTCAACCCTCGCCTGGCCCAAATGCAAAAATGAAAATAGACATCATATTAAATTACAGTAATTGTCCTATATGGTGAATTGTTACTGTCATGGTGGGTGTTGTCCTTTAACCCTGAGTTGTTCCCGGTAGGTCTGGATGGTGCCTTACAAGGCAGGCTACCACTACCGGTGTATGAATGTATGAATGAATGGGTGGATGGCTGGTATTGTAAAGCGCTTTGGGGCTCCTCACAGGGGACTGGAAAGTGCTATATAAATAAGCTCCATTTACCATTTACCATTTTTTGTTGTCTCAAATCGTGTCCTGATAAATAAGATGGGAAAGATCTTTTTTGTAATACTACTATCTACCCTCAGGGTTCTTCCCCCCTTTTCATATCTAAGATTATTATTCTGATAAGAATAAGATGGCTGCGCTGATTAAATTAGCGGCAACTTCGTACACTTAGTCCATCTTTCGGACGACTGTGCGTACATATTCCAACTGTACCTCGGTACAATGACAATAAAGCTTATTCAGATTCTGATTGTATTAAAAATAATTGCGATATAAGTTTGTAATAGTCACTGATCGATTAATACAGCATTAGATTTATTTCCTTTTTTTCCCTTATTTTATTATATTATCTACGCTGCAAATATGACCATTTATTATTAATTATTGTCTCCTGTAAGGTAATGAGTGTGTTCCAAATGAAAGTTTGAACTTGTTTATTTGTTTGTGTAAATTTGTTTTGTAATAATACGTTTTGGAGACGGTGGGGAGTGGACTTAAAAGGAGGAGGAAGTGACGGCGCTTCCTCTCTGTCTCACCTTGGAGTGCGCACCTGCTGAGAAGGATTTGGCGTGAGGCCGTTGCCCTGTGGACTGCCTGTGGACTGTGTATCACCTTGAGTTGGGATCGCTGTGGATCAGTAATTTTTCCTTTACCCAGGACTGCAGGGGAGGCACGCTAAAAGGACCTTGAGACTCTGGTGAGATCGTTTCTTTTTATTTCGGCGCGCCGACGCCTGGATGGATTGAGTGGGCGTTTCCTCATCTCACTTCAAACAAACTTTTTATCTGAGAGAGCGTTCGGACTGAAAGTTGGTGCAGCTTGGGTTTTTATTCATGGGGTTTGTCTGCAGATATGTAAATGTTGGGGGAATGAAGTGTTCGGGTTGTTTATGTGCACAACTGATTTGTTTGTTTAAATTGGGTAAAGGGTATTAAATGTCATCATATGGCCAATATCAATAGATGTTTATGAGAGTTTTCTTGTATGTGGGGTGAATTATTTTCTGTTTACTGGTTTATGCTTTCTGCTCAACCATTATAAGTTTTAAGCGCCGTCAGCTCCAGGCACTGCCCCTGACTAATTTAGCGTATATAATAATTAGTCCCCTTTTATCGTAGCGGTGGGGGGCAGGTTGTTATATTTGGTGGCCCGTGTGGGGAGCTAGTGTTCTTGTGGAGTGAGGCTGCTTTGTATATTTTTTGGTTGTTGGAAGAAAAGCTAAATTAATTTAGACATAAACATTTTACTTCATAGCCTCTCAGTTGATTTTGTTTTCCATTTAAAATTATTGTCGGCCCAGATTTGTGTCTAAATTTTTGGTGTATAGTTATGTGGTGAACTTTAAGGGTTGGAATAGGGGCTTAAATGCAAGTTGTTGTTTTTTTTTATTTTTTTTATTTTGGAGTCAGCATATTTTACATACATTACACCAATACATGTACATATATTATACAAATACTGATTTATTTATTTGTAGCATACAGCATCACATTTCAGCGCCTAGAGGACCTTAACTCAAATTATGTCTGCTTCAAATCATTCGGATTCCTCCTCTGAGGAGTCTGCGTCTGATCAGCATTCAGCACCCTTGGGGAAATTCGACCGGCACGTTACAGTCAGGCTACAGCCAGACAATCCTGATGTAACCCACTTAACCTCCATGCTCAGTAGCATGTATCTGGATCCATCAGTGGTTCAAGCAGCTGCTGGGGTTAACACCGAGACTGAGACATTGGCAGAACAACTCTCGGACCTCCAGCAGAAAGTTGAAGCCTTGGAACAACGCCTCCGAGATGCGATTGACAGCACCCTCCATCGTGAGGAGGGACTCAGGGCTGCTATTGACTCCTCTGCTGTTTTGATAAAGGAATACGTAGAGCACCACCTACAGAAGTCGGACCAAGAGGTTGTGGCCTGTCTCAAGCGTAGGGATAAACGGTGGTTGGAGGAACTAAATCAAACGGTCCGCAAAGGTGCTCTCTCTTGGGGGCCGTCCACTTATTCAACTCCAGTTGCTCATGGGCCCGTTGGTGGACTGGCTGGGGAGAGAGACGCTAGCCAGACATCCCATTATGCTGCTGCCAGACCCCCTATTAAGATGGACTTTCCTCAGTTTGGGGAATCCCGTAGCACCTCAGATGTGACTGATTTTATAGAGCAGTGTGAGAACTTCTTAACTCTCAGACCCTTGTCAGATGTGGAGCTCCTAGGCACACTAAACACTGTTCTGAAAGGACCCGCACGCAGCTGGTGGCTGGCAACACGGACAAAAATAAAAGATTGGGATGACTTTAAGGCTGCATTCCTAGAAGCCTTCCTGCCTACCGACTACCATGCTGAAATAGAGGAACAGCTCCGCACAAACGTTCAAGCACCAAACCAGTGTGTGAGGGACTTTGCTTATGACCATCGAGCCCTGTGCTTAAAGTGGAGACCGGACATGGCTGAACAAGAAATTGTCCGCAGAATCTTGAGTGCCTGCAACCCCAGACTGGCCAGTGGTCTAAGAGGCATCGTAACCACGGTGGAACAACTCGTGAAAGTGGGGTCGCTGATTGAAAGGGATTGGAGCAACTCCCGGGAATACTGGAGTAGAGTACAGCAGGCCCATCCTTCGGACAGATCAAAGAAAACAGGAAGAAAGTCTGAGCACAGCCAAGCTCGGGGACATGGAGGAGATGTGGCCGTGGTTCAAGCGGTACTGTCCCTGCTGGTGGTTCCTGTAACTATTCGGGGAACTACAGGAGATGCTGTCCTCGACTCTGGATGTACTTATTCCCTCATGAAACAAAGCCTGTGGAAGAGGATAAGAACACCTGGTGAAACCCTGAGTAGAAGTGAAGTACCGAAGTTTGTCATGGCTAATGGACAAGAAAGTCAGGCAGAGGGAAAAACTGTCCTGCTACTAGGATTTCATGACATCCACATCACCATCCCTGTGCATGTCATAAATGATGAACAACTTTGTATGCCATTGCTACTTGGGTTGGACTTTATGAATGCCAGTCAGATTGTCCTTAAGCCACATCTCAGGAGTTATGGGCTGCCGGATGGAAAGGAATACAAATTCAAGGTCAGATCACGAGATGAGCTGTGTTGGAAGGATGCACAGTTATATGTCAATTTTTACCTGGCTGTGGTGGAAGACTCACAGGCTAAAACACCTGCTGTCCCTCTTTTGGAAGACCAGCCTGAAGAGGTGCGGCCACTGCTGCAGAAGTGGCCCACCGTTTGGACAGAGGCTGTTGGAGCCACCGAGATAATTAGCCACCACATTGTGACATCCGACGAGCTTCCTGTGAGACGCCGAGCTTACAGAGTGTCACCCCAAAAACAAGCTGTTATTGAGGCTGAACTGGAAAAAATGCTGCAAAACAACATAATTGAACCATCAACGTCACCATGGGCAGCGCCGGTGGTGTTGGTGCCACGGAAAGACGGCACACCACGCTTTTGTGTGGATTTTCGTGGACTCAATGCAAAGACTCTTCATGATGCATATCCTATGCCACTGGTGCACGAGATCCTAGAGTCTCTGCGAGGTGCTCAAATTTTCAGTTCTTTAGATCTCAAGAGTGGCTATTGGCAGGTCGCTATGAGCAATGAGAGCAAGAAAAAAACAGCCATGATTACTCACAAAGGGTTGTTCCAGTTTAAGGTAATGCCTTTCGGCCTGAGGAACGCCGGCGCCACCTTCCAGCGATTAATGGAAACAGTTCTTGGAGAACTAAAAGGAAAAAACTGTTTTGTTTACATCGATGACATCATCGTGTTCTCTAACACCATTGAGCAACATCTGCAAGATCTCGAGGCTGTGTTTAAAAACTCCATGATGCTCATCTCACCTTAAACATAAAGAAATGTTGTCTGTTTCAGACCAGTCTCAGATTCCTCGGCCATGTGGTCTCTGGAAAAGGAGTGGAGGTAGACCCAAGTAAAATCCAGGCCATCTCTGACTACCCACCTCCTACTGACTTAAAGGGTCTGCAAAGGTTTCTCGGCTTAGTGGGTTGGTACCACAAATTTATACCAAGACTGGCAGACTTGGTTGCTCCCCTAAATAATCTAAAAAAGAAGAATGTACCTTGGGAGTGGTCATCAGAGTGTCAAGCATCATTCGAACACCTCAAAACACTGCTGCAATCTCCACCAGTCCTTGCTCAGCCACAGTCACACCTTGGCTTCCAGGTACATTGTGATGCCAGCGATGTGGGATTGGGAGCTGTTCTGATGCAAATGGTGGAGGGAGAGGAGAAAGCCATTGCATTTGCCTCTAGAGGACTCCGTGGGGCTGAACTCCGTTATTCTACCTCTGAAAAGGAATGCCTAGCGGTTGTATGGGCAGTTGAAAAATGGCGCCACTATCTGGAAGGAGAGATGTTTGATGTGTTTACAGATCATGCTGCACTAGCCTGGGCATTTAACTGCCCAAAGACCTCATCCCGGCTTACTAGATGGACATTAAGGCTGCAAGCATTCACATTTCGGGTGCATTACAAAAGAGGGTGCTGTAACGCTGTCCCTGATGCCCTGTCACGTGCACCACCTGGGCAGGAAGGTACCATCAATGTTGCTATGGCAAAAGACTACTGGATAGATCTCCCTAGCTCACTACAAGATATTGAGAGTGCCCAAAAATTGATTCTCTTTGCATGGAGCTGGGACAAACCGTCACCCTTCCAAAGCCTGGACGAATACATCACGTTTATCAACAAGGTGTCTTATACCGGGGCGTTCCATCCAAATATGGTGGATTCAACTACCAACTGGTTGTCCCAGCCAATCTGGCAGCAAGTTTCCTCACCTACTACCATAACAGTCCAGTGGGAGGCCACTTGGGAAGGCTTAAAACCCTTCTAAGAATTTTGGAAGTGGCTTGGTGGCCATCTGTAAGGAAGGATGTATGGAGTCATGTCAGGGCCTGCCAAACTTGCCAAAAATACAAGGGCACTAACCAGAAGCCTGCTGGACATCTTGAGTCACCAGACGTTAGTGCACCAGGGGAAATGTTGGGGGTAGACTTTATGGGGCCATTTCCGCCTAGTAAAGCCAGGAACACTGTGTTGATGGTGGTGGTGGACTATTACTCCAAATGGGTGGAACTATTCCCATTAAGAGATGCCAAGACCCCTAAAGTCTGTCACATCCTCAGGAACGACATATTTACCCGCTGGGGGG
>JBBPBX010066138.1:3571-19753 GCA_038048925.1 Garcialebias charrua | reverse complement strand
TGCTTGAACTTATATAAACTCAAAACTCCATGAACACTCTAAACTTTAAAAACTCATACTTAGGGAAAATTAGTTGTGTCAAAGACCTGGATTGTTGGCACAGCTGATGATGGACTTTTCCTTATTTTTCTCTGACAAAGAGCTTGTATTGATTTTGATTTCTTTCTTTTGCAACAGTATTAAGTGCACCTAAGAACAATAACTGCTGCAGCAATTTGTACATACTTTGTGGTGTTTGGTTTATTTTTGTTTATTTATTTTACATGTTTGTTATTGCTTCTTGTTTATTATAATACATGGTACCATCAAAAAACTACTTCAGTCTCTGTCATTAATTACTGTTCTCCAGCTCCAGTAGATGAATCTAGTCTTCTGTATTTTAGCCTGCTTACCAGTGTATAAAGCTCATTGGGTGTTACATTTTGGCGAGCTAGCCAGGAGCTGGTTTGTGCAGTAATTAATGCTCATGGTTTCACATTCAGTCTCTCCAATAATAATCTATCATTATGGAGGTCTTTGAAGATCTGGGAATTAAAATTCCAAATGCAGTCTTAGTTGTTGGAGCTGTCGATTCTTCACCGTATGAGGAAGTTATTAGTTTTCTTGAGCATTACGGTGACATAGAGCAGAATGTTAAAATTAATGACACTGAGTCTGAATTTCATGACAGTTTTGTGGTTGAATTCACATCAGGTTTGCCATTGGTACGTATGTCTCCACTGTTACCATACACTCACATTTCTGATGAGGGTAACAAATTTTATATAAAAAATCTGTCCACAGTTTATGCATCCAAAGTTGGTGGTTTGAAGACTAACGCATATTTGGCAGATCTTAAGAATATAGCAAAGTGTTCTGGGAAAGAATACGCAAATGTTCTTCAAGAGATGATGGCACAAATAAATCAGTCCATTGCTCAGCTTTGCTCTCCAGTGGTTACACCTAATGCAGACTCACAGCAACAAACAAGCGATGTCCCAATGAAACAATCTGAGTCACCTTCTGGAGTGTCTGACCCTTTTCCTTCAGCAAGGAGCCAGGGGGCTTCTGCAGTGCGGCAACCCAGCATTCCCATGGCGGCTAGTGACCTTAATCCTCCTGAGGTGCAACGATATGTGGTGGAACACGTCGTCAGGAGTGGAGATGGTTCATTGCACTCACATCCTTCCCATAGACTGAGGACCTTCTCTGGGAAAGTGCCTAGGCCAGCCCATGAGACAGATTTTGACACATGGTGCTCTGGGGTTGAGATAGTACTAAAAGATCCTTCCATATCCGATTTACAGCGCTCTAGATTGATCCGTGACAGTTTGCTACCTCCTGCTGCAGATATTATTAAACATCTAAGCTCTGATACATTGCCAGAGGTATATATGCAACAATTAGATTCAGCTTATGGAACTGTACAGGATGGAGATGAACTGCATGCAAAATTTATGGACACTTATCAAGATGCTGGTGAAAAACCATCTACTTATTTGCAACGTTTGCAAGTGTCCTTACAGCATGCAGTGAGGAGGGGAGGAGTAGCAGTGAAAGATGTGGATAAATGCTTGCTAACCCAGTTTTGTCGAGGATGCTGGGATAATAATCTCATAACTGAACTTCAGCTTAAACAGAAGAAGAGTAAGCCACCTTCATTTGCTGAGTTTCTGTTGTTGTTACGTACAGAGGAGGATAGAGAAGCAGCAAAGACTGTGAGGATGAAGCAGCATCTGGGTGCGACAAGACAGAAAGCATCAAGTAATGCACATTTGGTACAGTCAGAGGAAGAAACTAATCTGAGTACTGCTCTGACCACATTCACTAAGCAGCTCTCCGAACAACTGACATCTATACAAAAGCAGCTTTCAAGTTTAACTGCTACCCAAAATAGATCACCCCATTTTGCTCAGAAGACGTATGAAACACAAAGAACTAGTGCACCTGTTAAATCCATTTCTGCGAAACCGGGATTTTGTTTTCATTGTGGGGAAGATGGTCATATTAAGACACAATGTGAAAATGACCCTAATCCCAAAGCAGTGAGTGCAAAACGGAAACAATTTAACAGTAGATCACAGAAGTGGCAAAAGCAAAACCCTTCCGGACATTTAAACTAGTTTCAGTTCCGGTTGAGGGACAAACAGGAACTGTGTTGGATCATTCTTGTCCCACACGCAAGAAGAAACCAGTCCAGTGTGCAGAGTTACAGCCAAAGTCAAGGAATAAATTACCAAAGGGGTTGGTTGGTTCACGGTGTACAGCCAAAGTTAATGTTGCAGGACAAACTTGTTCATGTCTCCTTGATACAGGATCTCAAGTAACTACAATCCCTGTATCGTTTTACAATGAACATCTTTCTGACCAGCCAGTTCACTCACTTAATGAACTTCTCCATGTTGAAGGTGCTGCAGGACAGAGTATCCCATACCTAGGATATGTTGAGACAATCTTCACCTTTCCACCAGAATTTCTGGGAAGTGAATTTACAGTTCAGACACTTGCACTTGTCGTTCCAGATGTTAGATCCGGATTTCCAACTTCTGTTTTAATTGGTATGAACACACTTGAAGTCCTCTATGATCAGTTTCGTAGTAGTGATTACCCCACCTTTCAGCCTAGTACTTATGGTTACAGAGCTGTGCTACAGACCCTTCAGTTAACACATCAGCAAAGTCCTAATGTTAACATTGGACTTGTCAATCTCTGTAGTAAAACTCCTGTGCCCATTCCTGCAGGTAGTACAGTTGTGGTTGAGGGTTCAGCAAAGATTGCCGATCCAGCTAGTCAGTACGCTATCATTCAACACCCGGATTCAGGCCTGCCGGGTGGTTTGTGTGTAAGTGGCTGTTTGGTTGCCTTACCTGCTCATTCCCCTCGAAAGATTCCAGTTGTTATAACCAATGAGTCTGAGCAGGATATATTTATTCCACCTTTGTCAGTCATTGCAGAACTTGATGCCTATGAATGCATACTATCGGACCACCATGTGACCAGTCCTCATCAATCTCAGGAAAGACCAGCTGCTCCCCTGAAATTCAATTTTGGAGAGTCACCTTTACCTCCTGAGTGGAAGGAACGGATTAATGCAAAACTGAATGTCATACCAGAAGTATTTTCACACCATGATTTGGATTTTGGTTATACAAACCGTGTAAAACATCACATCAATCTCCATGATAACACACCCTTTAAACATCGAGCGAGACCAATACACCCACAAGATATAGAAGCTGTCCGGAAGCATCTGCAGGAACTTCTACATGCTGGGGTTATTAGGGAATCAGAGTCCCCATTTTCATCTCCAATTGTGGTTGTCAAGAAGAAGAATGGAGATATAAGGCTCTGCATTGATTATCGAAAACTTAATCTACAAACAATAAAAGACGCTTACGCATTGCCCAATCTGGAAGAAAGCTTTTCTGCACTTACTGGATCCAAGTGGTTTTCCGTGCTTGACCTTAAGTCAGGATACTATCAAATAGAAATGCACGAAGAAGATAAGGCTAAAACTGCATTTGTCACCCCGCTTGGGTTCTGGGAATTTAACAGGATGCCCCAAGGAGTAACTAATGCACCATCAACATTCCAGCGTTTAATGGAAAAGTGTATGGGGAGTCTCCATCTTAAAGAAGTTCTTGTTTTCATAGATGATTTGATCATCTTTTCAGACACCCTGGAGGAACATGAAACCCGTCTCTTGCGAGTCCTTAACAGATTAAAAGAGTATGGATTGAAGCTCTCTCCAGACAAGTGTAAATTCTTTCAAACTTCTGTTCGTTATTTGGGTCACATAGTGTCTAAAAAGGGCGTTGAGACGGATCCGGAAAAAGTCGCCACACTGAAGTCCTGGCCAATTCCAACTAATCTGAAGACCTTGCGATCATTCCTGGGTTTCGCAGGTTACTACCGGCGGTTCATCAAAGGTTATGCAACCATTGCAAAGCCTCTCAATGACCTAACACGAGGATATGCTACACCACACCGACCCAAGTCTAGAAGTTCAGATAACCGATTGCTGGATCCAAAACAAACCTTTGGCAGCAGATGGACACCAGAGTGCCAGCTGGCATTTTCTACCCTCATTGACAAGCTCACCACTGCTCCTGTCCTAGGTTTTGCTGACCCAGCTCTACCTTACATATTACACACAGATGCCAGCACCACTGGGCTTGGAGCTGCACTTTACCAAGAGCAAGAGGGGAAATTGAGGGCTATCGCATTTGCCAGTCGTGGATTGACCCAGAGTGAAAGCCGCTACCCAGCGCACAAATTAGAGTTCTTGGCACTTAAATGGAGTGTGACGGAAAAATTTCAGGATTTCCTTTATGGAGCCAACTTTACTGTAATCACAGACAGTAATCCTCTCACTTACATCTTGACTTCTGCCAAACTGGATGCCACCAGCCATCGTTGGCTGGCAGCCTTGTCAACGTTCTCATTCAAGCTGCAGTACCGAGCCGGGAGGCACAACTTGGATGCAGATGCTCTATCACGTCTTCCTCATGAAACTTCATCAGATGACTCAATATCAAAAGATCATGAACTCCTCAACCAATTCACTCAACAACATCTGTCAGGTACCAATGACTCTGAAATTGAAGTTGATGTTGTTAATGCTATTTGCCAAAGTTGCCTTTCCAGAACTCAAGCTGACACATCTCTTGTTGAGTCCCTCTCCATTATGGTGGTTGCAGCACCTGACAACTTGACCAATGACCTGCAGGGACTACCCATCATACCTATGTTGTCTCATCTTGAATTGCAAGATAAGCAAAGAGCTGATCCAAGTATTCGGGAGGTCATTTATCAGCTTGAGTCAGGGAAGAAAGTACCACCGACTGCCAGAGACGAGCTGCCTGAGCTTCCACTTCTTCTGAGGGAACTTCCCAAGTTGGAAATTGTAGATGGTGTCCTTTATCGGAAGCGTCGTGACAATGACATACTTTTCTACCAACTTGTCCTACCAGAAGAGCTACGGGCCACAGTTCTCCAGAGCCTGCATAATGATATGGGTCATATGGGAATTGAGCGGACACTCGATCTGGCTCGGACCCGGTTTTACTGGCCCAGAATGGCTGTGGATGTGGAACATAAAGTCAAGACATGTAGTCGTTGTGTACATCGCAAGGCATTGCCTGAAAAAGCTGCTTCCTTAGTCAGCATCCAAACATCCCGTCCTTTAGAACTGCTCTGCATGGATTTTCTCAGTCTAGAGCCTGACACTAGTAATACCAAGGATATTCTGGTTTTGACTGACCATTTTACTAAGTTTGCCGTTGCCATTCCAACACCCAATCAGAAGGCGCGAACAGTGGCAAAGTGTCTTTTGGATCAATTCATGGTCTATTATGGAATACCTGAACGACTACATACTGACCAGGGACGTGATTTTGAGTCTAAACTGATCCATGAACTTTGTACTTTGCTCGGAATCAGAAAGTGTCGAACAACTCCTTATCATCCACGGGGAAATCCAGTTGAGCGATTTAACCGGACATTATTGAATATGCTTGGGACTTTGGAGACAAAACAAAAGTCAAAATGGAAGGAGTATGTAAAACCATTGGTGCATGCCTATAATTGCACAAGAAATGAAGTTACTGGATTTACGCCTTACGAACTGATGTTTGGGAGAACTCCACGCTTGCCTGTGGATTTGGCCTTTGGGTTACCAATAAATGAAGGAAAGCAACAATCATACTCCCAGTTCATTCAGAATCTGAAAGCAAGTCTGGAAGAAAGTTATCAAATTGCTTCAAGAAATGCTGCCAAAAATGCAGGAAGGAACAAAGTCCGTTTTGACCAGCATGTCACCCCGTCAAAACTGGAAGTTGGAGACAGAGTACTGGTGCGAAACGTCCGTATCCGGGGTAAGCACAAACTTTGTGACAGATGGGAAAAAGATATCTATGTGGTAGTAACAAAAGCTGGTGACCTTCCAGTCTATACAGTGAAGCCAGAAAGCAAAGCTGGGCCTACACGTACCCTGCATAGAGATCTTTTGCTTCCATGTGGATTTCTTCCTGTAGCAGAGCCATCCACTGAGACCATTTCTGTATCTGAACCTCGTGTCACTCGTCTGCAACATCAAAGACAACTTGACGCACCTGAAGAGTCCGCAGAAGAGGAATCATTGGAAGAATATCCTGTTCATCTTGTACAGAAACCAGTAAAATTCTCTGTGGAGAGAGTGAGAATTCCAATGACGGTATCCTCCAATGATGCAGACGCACCTACCCAATTACCAGTTCCTATAGAAATGTCACCTCCATCAGTATCAGAGTATAATGCTGAAGAAGAACTGATGGCTACACCTGTGGAAATGGAAACCGTACCAGAAAACTTACCTGATCCTGTAGGTCTGCCATTCACAGATGTTCCTCTGGATGATGACGTTCTTATGGAAGATGAAAATTCTGAGATGAATAACACCAATTTAACTGAACCACCTAACTTTGATTGCATAAATGACTTGCCTGATACTGAGTCTAGTATAAGATGCTCAACACGTCATAGAGCACCTCCCAAGCGTTTGCAGTATACTACTTTAGGGAACCCTTTGATCTCTGTAGTTCAGACCATGTTGCATAGTTTGTCCAATGCTCTGGGTACATCGACTGCACCAGATTCGAATCCCTCGGTTGTCCAAATCATTTAGGTTTAACATGCATTGGGACATGCATGGGTTAAAGGGGGGAGGGTGTAGCCCGGGGTAAAAACTACATGTACAGTACATATATATTTCTTTCCCCTAAACCTATTTGTTTTTTTAAAGTCCCACTTTCTGCTGTCTGTGAGTGCCACTTGAGTCATGTGCTCACAGAGTAGTTCCACATCTCACAGGTCATGTGATTGTGTTAACCAATGGCAGCCATGGAGGAAAGGTAGAAATTGCACTGACTTCCTCTCAATCAGATGGCTGAGGGAAGCAGGTGGATGGATACTACCAGATCGGACGACAAACACACAGAGGAAAGTTTCATCAGTCTAAGTCTGAAATTATCTTGGAATTGGCCAGGTGGACTTGAATGAACTTGGATTTCCTCAAACCTCATCAATCAGCTTGGAGGTTTGTGGATGGCGAGCTAACCAACTGCACAGCTGGGAGCACAGAATCCCAGCCTACAACTGAACTCTACCCATGGTCTGGTAGGAGGCTAATACAGCCTAAGGCCCATCTCCTTAACTATCTTTGCCCTCACAAAAACAGCTTCCAACACTGGATTCTTCAAACTACATCTCTTCATGCTTGAACTTATATAAACTCAAAACTCCATGAACACTCTAAACTTTAAAAACTCATACTTAGGGAAAATTAGTTGTGTCAAAGACCTGGATTGTTGGCACAGCTGATGATGGACTTTTCCTTATTTTTCTCTGACAAAGAGCTTGTATTGATTTTGATTTCTTTCTTTTGCAACAGTATTAAGTGCACCTAAGAACAATAACTGCTGCAGCAATTTGTACATACTTTGTGGTGTTTGGTTTATTTTTGTTTATTTATTTTACATGTTTGTTATTGCTTCTTGTTTATTATAATACATGGTACCAGCAAAAAACTACTTCAGTCTCTGTCATTAATTACTGTTCTCCAGCTCCAGTAGATGAATCTAGTCTTCTGTATTTTAGCCTGCTTACCAGTGTAAAAAGCTCATTGGGTGTTACATAAAAAAAAAACTTTCTTTTGTTTTTTTTCTCTCTTTTGTTTTCTATTGTTTATTGTTTGTTTGTTTATTGTTTATTGTTTAAGGAAATTCTACCATTGCTGTTCATTGTTCTTTAGTTTTAGCAGGTCGCTTTCGTAAATGAGCCCATGAGGTTCAAAAGATTTACCTGACTAAATAAAGGTTGAATGAATGAATGATAAATTAAATAAATATGGTATTAGAGGACCAGCGTTGCAATGGGCTTGTAGTTATTTGAGAGAAAGGAAACAGTTTGTACAAATAGATGATGTAAGGTCAAATTTTTGTAATATAACATGTGGAGTTCCTCAAGGTTCTGTACTTGGACCGAAGTTATTCATTTTATATGTCAATGATTTGGTAAAGGTGTCAGGACTCCTTAGATGTAACATGATGTGTCCTCTTTAATAATAATAATAATAATAATAATGAATTCAATTTATAATGCACTTTTCATTAATAAAAATCCCAAAGTGCTATCTTTGCTGATGATACTACATTATTTTGTTTTGGTGAAGATATTGAACAAATGTTTGATTTGTTGAAGAGAGAGTTTGTTAAAATACAAACTTGGTTTAAACTAAACAAATTATCATTGAATCTTGATAAAACTAATTATATAATATTTAGTAATAAAAAGAAAACAGTTGACGTTCCATTTAAAATTGAGGATGTTGAGATTTGTAGAGTAAGCGAGGTGAAGTTTTTGGGTGTCATCATTGATGACAAATTGACTTGGAAACAACACATAAATTCTGTAAAAATGAAAATATCTAAATCCATTGCAGTACTGTACAAAGTCAAGGACTTATTAAATAATAAAGCTCTGTATTTGTCGTCGTACAACACAATCATTGTTCCACATTTAATTTATTGTATTGATGTTTGGGGAAAAGCATGTAAAACTATTACAAAGCCTATTTTTATTTTACAGAAAAGAGCTGTAAGAATTATTGCAAGAAAACATTATTGTCATCCATCAAGTACAGTATATTATTTTCTAAACTGAAATTATTGAAATTCTATGATTTGGTAGATTACAATATTTTGTTAGTTATGGATAGAGCTCAGAATAACATATTACTTTTAAATATTCACTCGTTACCCCAAGTCTCCTGAAGTGATAATTTCTCTTGACGCTGAGAAAGCCTTTGATCGAGTGGAATAGGAGTATCTCTTTGCCACTCTCAATAGGTTTGGTTTTGGAGAAATGTTTGTGTCCTGGATCAAGCTACTTTATACATCTCCTCAAGCATGTATTGTCACTAATTCCATCCAATCTGATTATTTTCCGGTGGGGGGTGGTGATAGACAGGGTTGTCCTCTTTCCCCCCCTGTTGTTTGCGTTAGCCCTTGAACCTCTTTCTGTTACCCTAAGATCCCTCTATTCTTTTCATGGAATCATCCGCTCTGGTGTCGAGCTTAAACTGTCCTTATATGCAGATGACCTTCTCCTGTATGTTTCTGATCCTTTACGTAGTCTTCCCCCAATTTTAAATACTCTGGAACATTTTGGATCTTATTCTGGCTATAAAATTAATCCACTTAAAAGTGAATGCTACCCAGTGAATTCATTAGCTTTAAAACTTTGATATTCTCTGATTTAAAACTGATATTCCTTTTAGGCTTAGCCCCTCAGGATTTAGGTACTTGGGAATTAATATTACACGTACTCTGCCTTCAATGTTTTTTCAGAATTTTGCCCCCCATAGTCTCCCAAATCGCATCAGACTTTCAGAGGTGGAACTCTCCCTCTTTCACTGATTGGTAGGATTAATATTATTAAAATGAATATGCACCCTAGACTTTTTTTTATATCGATGTATCCCTCTGTATTTGCCCAAACAGTTCTTCAAGTCCCTAGATCAGATGGTCTCCTCCTTTCTGTGGAATTGAAAGCCCCCCAGAATGAGACTTTCTCTATTGCAACAGTTCACCACAAATGGTGGTCTTTCCTTACCCAATTTTGCAATGTATTATTGGTCTTCACATATCCATAAACTGATTTATTGGCTAAACTCACCTGATCTGATTTGGTGTAAACTTGAAATTCAATCGATTTCTGCATCTTTTTCACCTGCCTCAATTATTTATTCATCACTACCAATTAAACTATCCTCTGTTACTACAAATCCTATAGTGCTCTTTACACTCAAGATCTGGTCACAATTTAGGTCCCACTTTAAATTTGTATCACCCTCTAATAAAATGCTGTTATTAAATAATCACATTTTTTCTCCTGCGTCCACTAATGCGGTCTACAGAATTTGGCATGAGAGAGGTATTAGAATAATGAGAGACCTTTACAAAGATGGTTTATTTCTTAGTTTTTCAGAGTTGTCTTCAAAATTTAACCTACACACCTCTCATCTGTTTCTCTACTTCCAAATTAGACATTGCGTTTCATCGCAGTTTCCAAATTTCCCGACTCTTCCTACTGACCCACCATGGGTCGAACTCCTAGTTTTGGAGCCCAATATGAAATATCCTCTTTCTAATATTTATGGAAAACTTATGACAATTGAGTCCAACTCATCAGGTAAAACCAGAACTGCATGGGAATGTGAATTTGGTGTTGAACTGTCAGATTCATGGTGGGATAAAGTTATTCTCAGCATACGCCAAAGTCTACCATGTGCCAGACTCCAGCTCATGGTTCGAACCCCAGTCACGGCATAACTTATGGTGTGTTTGAGCAGCACATCTCATCCCAATTGCTCCCCGGCGCGCTTTCTATAGCTGCCCACTGCCCCACCTGGTGGTGATTGGGTTAAATGCAGAGTCAAATTTAATCTTGTATGGAAACATACACAGATGACAAAAATGTGACATTATTATTATTATTATACAGTTTAAAGTGATAAATAGAGTACACTTCTCAAAACCCCGTCTATCTAAAATTTTCCCTTCGATTCCGGACAAGTGTGATAGATGTCAGGCTTCACCTTGCAACTTAAGTCATATGTTTTTCTTCGGCCCGAACTTTCAAAAATTTCGGAAATATTTTTTCTCCATACTCTCAGGAGTTTTTAGGATCCAGATTCAAAGTGATCCACTAATTGCCACGGTGAGGAAAACAGTGAAGCGAGGCTGCGTTAAACAACACCTCCGCCCGCTCGCTCGAGCTGAGAGTGACGTAACTGGCAGCGTTCCAGTACGTGCAGCATTGTTTAACGCCAGATCAATTACTAATAAAACTTTTATATTAAGTGATTTGATCTCAACTCATCGTCTGGATCTGTTTTTGATTACTGAAACCTGGCAGAAAACAGGAGACAACAGCTCCTTCTCTGAACTCCTCCCAAATGGCTACTCCCACCTGAGCGCTCCGCGTGGGGCTGGAAGGGGGGGGGCCTGGCTGCTGTGTTCAGTGATGCATTCAAGTACCGTTTGTTGCCTCAGAAAAACTATTCCAGTTTTGAAAGTATGATTTTTGTGCTGGAATCTGCTAAACCTATTTTGTGTGGCGTTTTTTATAGGCCCCCACAATACAATAAAAACTTTGTCAGTGAGTTTTCAGAACTACTGGCGGACTTGCTACCAAAGTTTGACTCTTGGCTTTTCTGTGGAGACTTCAACGTGCACACCTGCTGCCCAAGTAATCAGCTTGGATGTGAGTTTCAGGACCTCCTGGACTCTTTTAACCTGTCACAGTCGATCTCGGGGGCCACACACACCCTGGGTCATACACTGGATTTAATTATCTCCCACGGCCTTCAAATACCTGCTGTGGAGATCCTGGACACCTGTATCTCAGACCATTTTCCCATATTATTTGAATTTTTCACCACTCCTGCACCAAAGGCTATTCTCCCAGCACGTTTCTGCCGCTCCATCAACCCATTAACTCCAAATGAGTTTACTGATGCCTTTAAGAGCACTGAATTTTGCTCTGCTGTCAGCCTGGACCCATCTCTACATCCTGAGGACTTCATCAGCTCCTTCTATCACACCTGCACGACGATCATGGACTCCATCGCTCCTCTCAGACAGACATCTTCAAAAAACAGACCATCACCATGGCTCAACGAAACGACGCGAGCTCTTCGACAACGTTGCAGACAAGCAGAGCGAAAATGGAAGCGCGACCGGCTTCATGTATCTCAGGGAATACTGAGAGACTGTCTCTGTGAGTATGATAACGCTGTGAAACAGGCCAAGTCACAGTACCTCTCCAACTTAATCTCCACCAGCTCCAACCGGCCGAGGACGCTTTTCAGCACACTCCAGTCTGTCATCAATCCATCTGTCAATGTTCTGAAAACTGCCACACAGTCTACCTGTGATGACTTTCAGAGCTATTTTGTCAACAAAATAGACTCTATCAGACAGAACATTGTCAGTTCATCCAACACCATCCTGTCATGTACCTCTACAATAACCACTGCTGTTTTTGACCAGTTTGATCTCGTCTCACTGCCTCAACTCACCAAGGTGGTTCAGCAGATGAAACCAACAAACTGTTCTCTGGACATCATTCCCTCTAAAATGTTCAAACAATGCTTTGATGTAATTGGTCCTTGTGTTTTGTCATTTATCAACAGCTGTCTAACTTCAGGTTATGTGCCATCTGCTTTCAAACACGCTGTGGTCAGGCCTCTTCTAAAAAAACCAGGCCTAGATCCTACAGCTCTCTCTAATTTCAGGCCAGTTTCCCATCTGTCATTTCTATCAAAGGTCCTAGAAAAGATTGTTTTTATTCAACTTCAATCTTTTCTAGAACTCAACAACCTGTTTGAAAAATTTCAGTCAGGTTTTCGAGCTCGTCACAGCACTGAATCTGCACTGCTCAAAGTACAGAATGACATTCTTCTGTCTCTGGATGCAAAAAACCCTGCTCTGCTGGTGATGTTAGACCTCTCAGCAGCTTTTGACACCGTCGACCATCAGGTACTAATCAACCGCTTGTCTCAGCAGGTTGGCCTCCAGGGAGCTGTGCTTGAATGGTTCAAATCTTATCTGTCTGGGAGAACTTTTTCTGTCATGATAGGCGATCTGTCCTCCTCTTCATCAACCCCTCTGACCTCCGGCGTACCACAGGGATCTATTCTAGGGCCAGTCCTCTTCTCTCTTTACATGCTGCCATTAGGATCAATCATCACACGTCATAACCTGTCTTTTCACATGTATGCAGACGATTTACAAATCTATCTGCCAGTCACTCCCAACCCCTCACTCAGTTCAAACACTCTTGTCAACTGCTTAAATGACATTAAGCACTGGCTCTCTCAAAACTTCCTCCACCTAAACACAGATAAAACTGAATGCATTTTGTTTGGTGCACCTGATGACACCAGCAACATCCTTCCCAGTCCCAGTGTTGGTTTTCCCCTCCCCCACTTCAACTCGGTGGTCAGAAATCTTGGAGTGCAGCTTGACTCCAATTTAAAGTTTGATAAACAGATCAGTTCTGTTGTCAAGACCAGCTTTTTCCAACTCCGTCTGCTCTCCAAAGTCAAGTCATTTCTTAGTCGTGGTGATCTGGAGAAGGCCATCCATGCCTTTGTGACCTCCAGACTTGACTATTGTAATGCTTTGTATCTTGGCATTAATCAATCCTCCATCTCCCGTTTACAGCTTGTACAGAACTCTGCCGCGCGCTTTTTGACCAACACACGAAAATATGAACACATCACTCCTGTCCTGTCCTCTCTACACTGGCTCCCAGTTCAGTTCAGGATACAGTTCAAGTTGCTGCTGTTTGTTTTCAAAGCTCTGAATGGACTTGCTCCCCTCTACATCTCAGAACTTCTGAAAGTCCATCAGCCTGGCAGGGACCTACGATCTGCCAGTCAACACCTGCTGGAGGTGCCTCGCTCGAGGTACAAGCAATGGGGAGACCGGTCATTTTCTGTTGCCGGCCCAAAAGCCTGGAACAGCCTCCCCCTTGAGCTGCGTGCCACCTCCGATCCGACTCTGTTCAAAACCAAACTGAAGACCCACTTGTTCAAAAAAGCTTTCAGTGTGTAACTTTTATTATTTTGTATTTTAGTATGTAGCATCTTTATTTCAATTGCATTTTTATTTCCACTTGTTCAAAAAAGCTTTCTGTGTGTAACTTTTATTACTTGTGTTATTTTAGTATGTAGCATTTTTTATTTCCATTGCCTTCTTTTATCGCTGTGGTTTCTTATTCTATTTTCATTGATTTATTGTTCCCGTTTATTCTTCTTTTTATCCTGTTAAGCACCTTGGTCAATGCAAGGCATTGTGGAAGGTGCTATACAAATAAAGTTTATTATTATTATTATTATTATTATATGTTTGAAGTTCCAGGGACCACACTTAACCTATCTCCCCAGCAGGGGGAGGTCCTGGCCTTTTGTTCTCTTCTCGCCAGGCGTTGTATTTTGCTCTCCTGGAAATCTCCCATACCCCCATCCACATTACAATGGCTTAACACTGTAAGATCATTCTTGAAGATGGAAAAAAATGTATTAACAGTAAAAGGTAGTTCAGAAAATTTTACTTATAAGTGGGCACCCTTTGTGTCATACATAAAATCTCTGCCTTCATAATGCATAGACTGATGTGACTGACTCATCACATCACTGACTTAATTTTAAAGGATTAATAAATGGGTAAAACACTGTTTTCTTTTTAGCTTCTCAATGCCGCCCCCCCCCCCCCTTTCTTTTTTCTTTCTCAAATCATTCTGTCTTTTTTTCGGTTATGTCAGTACAGTAGTGTGAGTTATAATAAGAGAAGTCAAAAAAAGGCGTTCAATACAGAAACAACTGGACTTTATTTGTAACAGAAGACGTTTCGCCCTTCATCCAAAGAGCTTTCTCAATTCAAAGAGCAGACTGTGTGAGAGTAAAGTAATAAAGGCTGAGATGACACACACACAGATCCTATGTAAATTGACAAATCACAGGAGATTTCTGCAGATCCATGTAAACACAAAATCCGTCCGTGTCAACGTGGATCTTTTCCTCTAATTAACATACAGTGCAGTGCAGCTAGGATTCTGTTGAGAGTTCGCAAATTTGATCATATTACACCCATTCTCCATAACCTCCATTGGCTTCCTGTCACCTACAGAATTCAGTATAAAACTGCTCTCATTACCCATCAATGCTTGCACGGCACTTCACCTGACTATCTAAAGGACATTCTTGCACCATATTCATCCACCCGGTCTCTACGGTCACAGAACAGTAATTTACTTCATATTCCTCGGACCAAATTGAGGACCATGGGAGACCGAGCATTCTGTGTGGCTGCCCCCCGCCTGTGGAACTCCCTCCCTGATGACCTGAGAGCTCCACAGTCACTGGTTGACTTTAAAAGCGGCATTAAGACTTTTCTTTTTAAGCAAGCCTATTCTGCCTCCACATGATTTTATCTTTGATCTTAGCTGATATCTTTATTGATTTTACTTGATTTTATCACTTGTTTTATTTTATTTATTTTTTTAAGCAAGCCTAAATCTACATGATTTTATCTTTGATCTTAGTCGATATTATTGTTGATTTTATTTGATTTTATCACTTGTTTTATTTTTTATCTTTACCTTGTTACACATTGTAGCACTTTGAGATTTTTATTAATGAAAAGTGCATTACAAATTGAATTCATTATTATTATTATTATTATACGAAAAAACCTTTGTTTCCCCCCACCATGTCCCTGTAAACGGGGCCATTGTCTCTCTGACGTGTCCTGGGTCTTTCCTGGTGTCTCGTCTCTGTCAGACATGCCTGGAGCACCTACCTAGGGAGGCGTCCAGGGAGCATCCTTACCAGATGCCCGAACCACCTCGACTGGCACCTATCGATGTGGAGGAGCAGCGGTTCCCAAAGTCCCCCCAGGATAACTGAACTTCTCACCCTATCTCTAAGGGAGAGTCCAGCTACCCTGCAGAGGAAACTCATTTCAGCCACCTGCATCCACAATCTCATTCTTTCGGTCACTACCCAGAGTTCTTGATCATAGGTGAAGGTAGGAACATAGACAGACCAGTAAACAGAGCTTTGCCTGACAGCTCAGCTCCCTCCCACTTCACCACAATGGACCAGCATAGAGTCTGCAATACTGCAGATGCTGCACCAATCCGTCTATCTGTCTCACGCTCCATTCTTCCCTTCTTGTTTACAGAATATTGAATTACAGAATTTTGGTGTAAATATTTATGTTTTTATTTAATTATTGTTGTTTTGTTGAAATGTTATCAGTTTGAAATGAAATGAATAAAAAATGTATTGGTTTAATCTGTAAATGTGGGCACTGTTTGCAGGAGAAGATGCCGATTCCCTCCGTTGTGATTGAACCTGCTTCAAGTAATGAAGGTGATGATGATCGCGACGCTGACATAATTTCTCCTACAAACATCAGTGATAACGGCATGACAACTGAAAGCATCAAAAACATGAGTCCATCAGTCGCAACATCTGGACGTCCCGATGACTTCCTCTACAAGGTGGTCCTCTTTAACAAAGATCTCTTCACTCTTATCCTGATGATAAACGCCTCTTGTCCTGAAAAAAACTCCTCTTACCCTTTGAATGAA
>JBBPBX010066136.1:0-19754 GCA_038048925.1 Garcialebias charrua | reverse complement strand
CATCAATTGCACACATAAATAAAAAGTACTTCAAGCAAAAAGGAAGAATAAATAATTTAAACTTAAAAAGGTGCTCTTGTGCTTTTAACATTAAAAAAATATTAAATCAAAACATTTAAGGCCTTTAAAATACAAAAACAAAAGTGTAAACAGTGGCCATAAAATTTACTGACCCAGAACAGTCACAGGTAACAACTCTCAACTATTTGCATGTGCTGGTAATTTTTAACAACAAACCACAAAATGTGCACAAGTTTCAAACTGTGCCAAGTTCAGGCAATGTCTGCAAAACCTCTGAACAAGAACAGATTTATCACAGTGAGCCTCTGTGTACTGTATCCGGTTTTATTGTGAAAGGGTCAGGGGGTTGTTTCCGGATTCACGAAGACGTTCTCTAAGTTGCTCTACAAAGTGTCGCATTGAATCCTTGTGTAAAAACACGACAGCCTCCACTCAGAAACGTGAACAGAGAGGTGGAGACATTATTAAATCAGCAGTTTATCATATACGCTAAAGACACGGTCAGTCTCAGCTGTGGAAGAAGACGGCTAACGCGTTAGCCATCTTGTTAGCCGCTAAGGACCGTATCTTTAGCGATAATGATAAAATGCTGATTTATTAATGTCTCCACCTCTCTCTGCGGTGCACGCACGACTAAATGAGTTCAGACCCGTGGTTTGTTTTAATGAAGCAGCAGCTGGAAAAACACTTGGTTCTGCCGTTCATGCTCCACTCCGCTGTTTAAATGGTGAAAAAGATTCGTAGTTCCGACCTTTCTTCGGGACTATTTTCAGCATCGTCTACAAAAACATTTTTTATGCCCTCATCTGACAATTTAATCCAAACTAGCTCAGAACATTGTTTTCCCCCCTCAGCAGCGTGCAGCGCTCTTCATATCTGCCGTGTTTACATGTTGTGCTGAAGTCTCGCGCGCGGCTCCGTCCTCCTGCAGCCTGCAGGAAGGAGGGGGGCGAGTGGGGGCCCGTGCGACAGCAGGAGGATTCTCGATATAGACGATTTAGCCCTTTTAACCATCGTACATTTAAAATATCGCGATACATCGAGTATATTCGATATATCGCCCACCCCTACTTTAGCGTACTTAGCTCCGTGTTTGTTTTCAAAACCGACACCGCCTCGTAACACAAAAGACATACCAGTCTTTCTCCTTGAAGCACAAACAAGTATTCACCTTCCCATCTCTCTTGAAACGTTGTCTGCATCAACTTTTCTCTTTCTGGACATTTTGGGATCACTACTGTATTTATGTCGCAATACCTCACATTGGCAAGGATGTAAAAACACTGCCGCGGCTACCGTAGTCGAAAGGCATTGTGGGACTGGGGCTACCGGGCTACTGTAGTCGAAAGGCATTGTGGGAAATGTAGTTTTTGGTCAAAACACGCTCGTATTTATTTTTAAACACTCAAAACTTTTTAATTAAGCTCTCGCGGGCCACATTAAATGACATGGCGGGCCACATCTGGTCCGCGGGCCTTGAGCTTGACACATGTGCTATAGTAGAAGAGCTGGACTTAGAAAGCAGCCCTCCTCATTAACATAATGATGAGGCAGAAATACAGCGAGCAAACAATACAACAAAAAATACAGCAAACAATACAGCAAACAATACAGCAAACGGAAAAACAGCGAGCAGCAATAAATCGAGCAGAAAAGGGAGAAGCAAAAAAAGGCAAAGCAAAACCAGTCTTTCCTCTGGGCAGTGATGGCATAGTTACATTGAAAAAGTAACTTAGTTAAGTTACTGATTAGTCTTTGGGAAAAGTAACTTAGTTAAGTTACTGATTACTTGATTTGGAAAGTAACTAAGTTAGATTACTAAGTTACTTTATTAGTTACTTTCAGCAGCTGCTGACAAGAACCCTCTCTGTCACAATACATAAAAAATGTAAATGTATTAATAAAATAATTACTAATAAAAATATTCAAAAACAAAATGGTCTTTCTTGACTTCATTAAACATAAATACTTGTTTTTATGAAACATAAAAGTCTGAGGTCATTAAACAAATACTTTTTATAAAAAATAAGGCAATATTTCTTGATATATCATCATAAATGAAGGTTGAATGAATAAAGGAATACTTGCTTTATATAAAAAATAGTGTCTTCTTGACTTCACTAAACAAATAATATTTTTACAAAAAAGTATTTCTGTAAATACTTTTTAAAATAAATAATATAATAAAGACAGTCTTTTAACATCAAAATCAGAGTTTTTTATTTTTATTTTAGAAAACTGTGTACACATGGGTCTTAGTTACATCCAAACAAACATATAAATTGTAAAAGAAAAACAGAAATACGTTCTAAGATATGAATTAAGAAATACTCTAAACTAAGAATACACTAAGCACTAATAGTACAAAAACAATATGCTGAACAACTGCAGTATATATCCATACTTTTTTCTATCCATAAAGTAATAACAAAAATATATTTCTGAATCAAAGCCCCAGTTCTCACACAGGTTACTGAACTCTGTAAAGGGCTGCATCATGCGCGTTCTCCTGACACTGAATGGAGCTGTAGATGAGCTTGTTTGCGTAAATACCAGAAGAAACCAGAACAAAGAATGTATTTGTATGTAAATACCAGAAGACCTATTGCATCCATCCAGCTCAAAGCTGCCACACCAGTTTCTACACAGCAGGTGTGGGGGGGACTGCACCAAAGTCAAGCTTGTTGTTTTGGTCGCGGGGTGGTGGTGGCGGGGGGACCTCCTGACTCGCAGCTCTCTGCTTGAGAGGCTTGTGCTGCGACTCCAAATGTAACTGAACTGCAGTGAAAGTGGTCTCCTCCTCCACTCAGCTCCTCCGAGTGAGCGCACTCAGCTCACAGTTCCTGACTGTCACGCACGCTGCGGTGTCAGGTTTCAAACAGCCATAGCTGACCGAATTTCCGTCTTTTTTTTTTATCACTCCCCGGCCGAGACGCATTGAGTAAATAAAATAAAATTACAGTACAACAGAAAATTACAAAAAAGTAACGCAAAATCATTTGGAGAAAGTAACTTTAATCTGATTACTGGATTTTAAATAGCAACGCGTTAGATTACTAGTTACTAAAAAAAGTGGTCCGACAAGAGTAACGCATTACTTTGTAACGCGTTAGTGACATCACTAGCTATGTTTACATGGACATAAGTAATCGGATCAAACGGCCGATCGGATCAAAAGTGCGTCATGTAAACACCCTGTTCGGGTCATTTTTTGTGTATTCGGCGCGATCCGGCCTAATTTGTGATCAGATCGAAACGGGTGGTTTACGCCGATCCGTTACCCGTTCGGTGCTCATGTAAACACATGTTCTGTTCCTTTTATCGGACTGTGGGAAACTGTCCTGACTGCGCATGTGCGCTGCGCGCACCCCCCATCCAACCCCCCCTCCCCCCTCGTGTTTCCTTCTCCGCCTGGTGAGTGGGTAGATGCTAACGCTAACGCATGGTGGGGAAGCAAAACTGGTCGGTGAGCGATGCTGCAATATTTCTAATGGAAACGTTAAAATAGCTCAAAACTATCGAACACCTTGACCTAAAGTGTAGGAACACGGAGTTATTTAAACAAGTACATGAAAAGCTGGAAGAAGCCGGAGATCGCTGGAAGAGCTTAAAGCTAAGTGCTATGAAGCTAAAAACAAAAACGGAACAAGTGGCTACGACCCCACCACTTTTTCATTTTACGTGTTGGTGGATGAACTGATGAGAGCTCGGCCACTTCCAACACAGCAGGCAGCGGTGTGGATCCAGGTTATGAGGAGGAATCTGAGGAGAGGAAGCTAACCAGGAGCAAAGCATCCTTTCTGGTAAGTTAGACTCTTCAAACCACATTAACCCTCTGTACTGTATTACTTGAATACTGTAATTAGAAACAACAAATATGTAAAAATTTAATTATAATAAGAAATAAGAGTAGCTGTAGGGCTTGCATAGAACTACAGTATACTGTATTGTACATTATAACACTACTCCAACTAACCACATAATTAACCTAACACATTTCAACATACTGTATCAGGAGTCCAGTTAAACTTTTATTTTGTTTGTTTTTCAGATGATGAGTCCAGCTTTGAAGAGGCAGCTGGCAGCAGCACACAACAGACAGTGGCAGGTGATGGTGGCAGCACACAACAGACAGTGGCAGGTGGCAGGTGATGGTGGCAGCTGATGGTGGCAGCTGGCAGCAGCACACAACAGACAGTGGCAGGTGATGGTGGCATGTGATGGTGGCACGTGATGGTGGCAGGTGGCAGAAGATGTAAGAGTCCCACATCTTCTACTGAGGAATCCCAAGAAGTTCACACATGTGCTTTAGAACAACTCAAAACTGATTTGAAAATGTTTCAATTCTCCACAACCATTTTTCTTTGTCCCCTGACAGATCTGTAAATGTATTTTTTACACAGACATTAGGATTGATAGTTTATGGTACAATTAAGGTACATGTCCTAACTTAATACAGTCAGATGGTTTAAGAAGGACTCTGAGTTTCTGCATGACATAAAAACACATTTGCTGTTCTATCAGGATACAGAAACATACATTTTGGAAGTAAAATCGATTATTTTGTCACCAATTTTGTTGTCCGAAATCACATGCATACATTGAAATTGTGAAAGTATTTGATGAGTTGATAAAGAAGTTACTGAATTACAGGTTACTGTAGTTTTTAAATGACCAAAGAATGTTTTTTTGTTGTTATCATTACAAGATGTGATCTGTGCACATCGTCTGTTTTGCACAAACGTTTTGAATGTTTAATTTTTATGTTTTTCTGATATACCTCAAATTGCACTAAGAAAGAAACTTGTTTCAAACAAGCAGTATCAATTGTTTACAATAATTTGTTAAAATGTTTGGACCATTAAAGAGCTCAGATGTTCACTAGTATTTGCAGTTTTTTATTGTGATAATAATTTTATACGTTAACTGCATGTGAACACAAATACATGACAAGTATTTTTTTAGAAGAACTCTCCACCGTGACTTCATCAACCTGAAGGTCATCTCTACCTCCACCTGACTGAGCAAAGGTAAACATTAAATGACTTGAGGAGTCAGACGAGGAGTTTGTGTATCCTTTGACGAGCCAGTCCAACAGCGGGCATGCAGGATCACCAACAATGAAGAGACGGACGTCCTTTCCTTCAATGTTCCTCACAGACTGCAAAAAAAGGACATGCCAATATTTAGTGTTCAACTTTTTATTTGTTTAAAGGCATGGTTCAAACAAATTTTATTTTAAATAAAACTATTACAGCTAAGTATGTCTACTGATTACTTAGCTGTAATACCGGTAGTTTAATACTAAATACAATATACAGTAGTAAAGTTTAGCCTTACATTTTGGCAACATTTAACTATTTGTTTAAAGACATGGTTCAAACAAATTTTAAATAAAACTTTTACAGCTAAGTATGTCTACTGATTACTTAGCTGTAATAGTTGTAAAACTAAATACAATATAGTAAATGTTAGCCTTACATTTTGGCAAGATTTAACTATTTGTTTAAAGATATGGTTCAAACAAACATTTTTTTAAATAAAACTTTACAGCTAAGCATCTCTACTTTGAGATACTTCTTAGCTGTAATCGTTGTAGTAATACTAAATACAATATAGTAAATATTAGCCTTACTTTTGGCAACAGATGAGCCCTTTGATAGAGGTCTGAGTGGCACAGGACATTGGCATCATGGCAGGGCACTGCCTGGCATCTTGCAACTGATGCTCCAGAAACAGGAAAACAGAAGAAGAATAGTAATTAATAACAAATACAGACAGTATCACGCAGACAGGTAGAAAAAGAAAGGACAAAAAGTTTATTAGCATACAGCGTTTTTATTATCTTACCAACAGTTGTTGTAAACGACAGCTTGGAGGACAGAGGACGTCCAGCGCGCTCATCCTGTGAATAAAAAAACTAAAAGCACGCGCTGCTTCACCTGTAGTTCTATCAGGGTTTTAGTAAAAACTGCATCGCCGTCATTACAGTCTGGTGCGGGTCCATTTTTAACGGTCTGTTTACTTTCGTCCCGGAAGTAGCTTCTTCTTCTGTGGTTTTCACGAAAGTAACTTCCTCTTCGTTTTTTTTTTTAAGGGGAGTGTACCACTCTGCGCATGTCAGAACTTCTGGTCAGAATAAAAGCCTGCTGCATGTAAACACTCGTCATGAACGGATTGGGCGCATGTAAACGGTGCTATCTAATTATGCAATCAGAGCACATTTCAATCCGGTCACAGAATTTTGCCCATGTAAATTTTCCAGTCTTGTCACTGGTTGTGAGATAAGAAGTTGAAACTGGGCTGATACAGAAACAGTCAGTTTCAACTCCTAAGTTCATCACTATGTCATCTTTGGAATTTTGTTATTCCTCACTATAGGCATCTTTGGAATTTTGTTATTCATCACTATAGGCATCTTTGGAATTTTGTTATGAGAAGTTGAAACTGGGCTGATTCCATCATAGGAACAGTCAGTTTCATCTCCTGAGTTCATCACATAGGCATCTCTGGAACTTTGTTGCTTTGGATAAAGTATTACTTGTGGAAAGAACCCGGCCAACTCTGTTTCGCAAGTGATTCTTGTCTAAAGGAATAAAAAGAAACGAGCTGAGCTCCCAGAGTTAGTTAGAGTCGGACGGGGATGTGCAATCGCCCGGATTGTTTTAATGCTCGCTCTGCCTGTGATTGACGAACGGCTCTCTCACTTTGATGTCAAACGGTAAGAGTATCTGTTTATGCATTAATACTTGTATGTATGTATGTTACTTGTTTGTTTTCTGGTTTGTTTTCTATTTAATGGTTAAAATAAAGAACATTTGTTTTTAAACATAAAATAGTTTCCAGTGTAAAGTCTCTTGAGCTGTGATATTCTTTTGAGGATAATTGCCGATCTCTCTCGATCCTGCATAAATAATATTTCATAAAACATTTATGAATAAAAATTCATAAAATATTTGTAAAATAATATTTCATAAAACATTTTGGCGTTGCTGGAAGGATTGAAAAGAGAGACTACATAATGCTCAAAAGAATGTTCAAGAGAAAATCAGCAAAGGGAGATGAGAGACAGGACAGGACTGAAATACTACCAGGATGGGAAATACCCTGTTATCAGTCCATAGCATTGTGCCTGAGAGATGGAGCAGGACGTTGCGAGTCTTGGGAGGGGTCTCTACGAGATGGAGACCCTGAGACTTTGCTAGAAGTTCTACGAGCAGTAGACGTGAAAATAAAAACGCCAATAGACGGACTGCAACGGCGTTTGTGGGTTTGTGCCACTGCCTGGAAGAGGCAGAATGAAGTAAGTTTGAAACAGAAAAAGGCACTTGAAGAAGCCGAGTTGACCTCTTCATTACAGCGTCAGCATGTGCAGTTGTTAACTACACAGCTAGAAAATATGGCCCGGATTGCTGAGGAAGCAGTGGCTCAGGTGTCCATGTTAAAAAGAGAAAAAAAGAGGAAGACGAAACGGTCTGTATCACCCAAAAGAGTACGGGCTTTTGTAGCTGGGTTAGGTACGGGTTGGAATCCCTCTAACTGGAACGGAAATTTGTGGGGAGATAATTTAAGTGATGAAGAAGAGGAAGAGTCCACTACCTCATTACGCCCCTTATCCCGCAGCAAAAGTGTAAAGCCGGTGCAACGAAGGAGGCAGGAACAGATAGTGAGACCAGATGTTTTACAAGCAAGAGTAGACGCAGATGGTCACTTTGTTTATGAGAATGGTGTACAAGTTATGGATGCTGTTCCACAGGATCAACCGCAGCCTGAGCTTAGAATGATAACTGAAGATTACACTCAGGAGGAGGTAGCTTACTTGTCCAAGAGGCTCCGTCAGCAGCCAGGAGAACATACAGATGTGTGGTTATCAAGATTAGCTGAAGAAGGAGCAGCTCAGATTGACATAGATGCTCGGGATGGGCTGTCATTTGCTGGGTTGTCCACAGAAACCACAGTGAATGCTGATTTCCGCAGAGAAGTGAGAGATTTAGGGAAGTATTCTAGATCTCTATTTGATGTTTATGCTGAGGCTGTTCACCAGGTTTATCCAGCTTTCACTGACTGGCCAGAGATAACAGGACAGTGGGTCACGCTTCGGGAGTGTGTACAGAGATTGGTTCGATTGTGTGTAAGGGATGCTTTAACTGTTGCTGCTGTGGATCAGTACCAGCTGTTACCTATTCCAAAGGCTGTGAGGGATCAGCTGATAAGGACAGCCCCTGTACACTATCGCGCCGCAATCTTGACAGTAATGCTTGGTGCAACAGAGGTTTCTATGTCTGAGATTCGTAGTCGAATCATGGAGTTAGGAACATTGGGAGATTGGAGTACAGAAAGAGTAGAAAACCAGGAAAATAGTTTTCAACATGTGGGTCATGGGCCAGAAAGGGATGCTCGAAGTAATGCACAGGGACCAACTCGTTCTGCTTTATGGAAAGCCTTGATACAGTCCGGGGTCCCATTATCTGAGATTGACGGATTACCAACAGAACAGTTGAGAGAACGATGCCAGGAAGAGGCATTAAAAGTCCGGTGTGCCAGATTTAAAGTTGAACATTTGACCCAGGCATTGAGGGATGTGTTTCAAACTCCTGTTGTTCCTTCTGCACCCCCGTTTGAACCTGAACAGATGGTCAGGAACAAAAATAAGACCACCAGAGTGGCAAAGGTCTCCTCTGATTCTGAGTTTTCAGAGGACAATGAAGCAGTGAGGGTGCGAGTTGTGAGACAGGAAAAGGGAAAAAGAAGGGAGAAAACCAGAAAGTCCTCTGACTCTGAGTCTTCAGAGAACAATGAAGCAGTAAGAGTGCGCGTCGTGAAACAGAAAAAGGAAAAAAGAAAGGTGAAAAACAGAACGTCACAGCTGTACCCTGATCTGTCAGACCTGCATAGCAGGTATGACACTCCATTTAAAACAGGGAAATTTTGAGTTTGGGGTAGAGAGACCCCTACAGGTCAGATCAGTTTTGGTGGGGAAAGTAAAAATGAAACCTTTTATCTATGAAAGAACTAATCCTTGTCATTCTATGTTATAGCATTGTGTTTCTTCACAGCTTGGTGTTTTCTTGGCATCTGCTGGTGGGAGGATCAGAAGCGCGCAGAGGACGGCATGGCCAAACCTGGAAAGTGCCATGAGGGTGGAATCTCATGGGTTATCACGTTGTTTGTCGTCAGTGCCATGGTGCTGCAGAGGACGGCATGGCCAAACCTGGAAAGTGCCATGAGGGTGGAATCTCATGGGTTATCACGTTGTTTGTCGTCGGTGCCATGGTGCTGCAGAGGACGACATGGCCAAACCCAGAGAGTGCCATGAAGGTGGTATCTCATGGGTTATCACGTTCTTTGTCATCGGTACCAGGGTATTGCTAGGCGACCTCTCCTCCGCAACACCGGAATGTGTCCTGGAGGAGAAAAAGGGGGCCTTGCCGACTACTATGAAAACAGAAGAACTGTGTCATGAAACAAGATAACTTTGGACGTCCTACGAATCAGTCATGCGTAATGGCAAGTGTGAGCAGTCATTGTACTTTCTACGCATGCAGGAAGTGTTTCAACGGACATGACATTCCAGAGAATGGTAACCACTCATAACCATGGGTGAAGAAGATTGTGGAACATTTCTGACGCTCGTTTGATTTAAGATTGTTGTTTTTTTGTTTGGTTGTTGTTGTTGTTTGTTTTTTGGGTTGTTGAACTGATCAGAGACCAGAAGGTGGAATGAATAATGAATAAATAAGTTTGTTCTCTGATCAGTCCAAGAAAGTCTGAAACATTCAGACATTATATGTAACTAAGAAAGTCTGAAACATTGTGTGTAATTTTCCAGTCTTGTCACTGGTTGTGAGATAAGAAGTTGAAACTGGGCTGATACAGAAACAGTCAGTTTCAACTCCTAATTTCCTCACTATAGGCATCTTTGGAATTTTGTTATTCATCACTATAGGCATCTTTGGAATTTTGTTATGAGAAGTTGAAACTGGGCTGATTCCATCATAGGAACAGTCAGTTTCATCTCCTGAGTTCATCACATAGGCATCTCTGGAACTTTGTTGCTTTGGATAAAGTATTACTTGTGGAAAGAACCCGGCCAACTCTGTTTCGCAAGTGATTCTTGTCTAAAGGAATAAAAAGAAACGAGCTGAGCTCCCAGAGTTAGTTAGAGTCGGACGGGGATGTGCAATCGCCCGGATTGTTTTAATGCTCGCTCTGCCTGTGATTGACGAACGGCTCTCTCACTTTGATGTCAAACGGTAAGAGTATCTGTTTATGCATTAATACTTGTATGTATGTATGTTACTTGTTTGTTTTCTGGTTTGTTTTCTATTTAATGGTTAAAATAAAGAACATTTGTTTTTAAACATAAAATAGTTTCCAGTGTAAAGTCTCTTGAGCTGTGATATTCTTTTGAGGATAATTGCCGATCTCTCTCTCGATCCTGCATAAATAATATTTCATAAAACATTTATGAATAAAAATTCATAAAATATTTGTAAAATAATATTTCATAAAACACAAACCAATGAGTTCAAAATTAAATAAAAAAATAAGAGGTTGGTTGAATGAATGAAGATAAATTATTTAAAGCTCTTATCTTATGCTGATAAAGACAGACATCTAGTGGTCAAATGGAGCAACACAGTATGTGAAGTTTTGGTTCCTCCTTGCATTGCTGTCGTCATCTGTATACCCATAATGCATTGCAGGGCACTTCAGTTTTCCAGAAAACAGTTAAAAATAAGTTTATCGATGCATTTTTAATGAAAAATCTACAATAAACAAACAAAAAAAGGACAAAGAAGCAGTCGAAAAGCATTCCACACATTAAACAACTTTTAAAATTTTGGACCCTGAGTGAAAGTTGTATTTTAATAGATGACACCCGGAGCGAATCGCTGTTAAAAGGTAGGGTAAGGTGAGGTGTATATTAGTTTATACGCCTGTAGTTGGCAGTGTGGTGCAGATATTGCATAACGCTGCCGGCTACAAATTGTTGAATATAAATAGCGGATTAGATTAGCTTCCCCTAATTTTGATAAGGCCTTTGTGCATTTGAAATTGTGGACCTAAAAAAATTAATAAGCGTTTTAGAAATTGTGGAACTAATTTTTTAATTAGCGGTGCCCACCTTTGGAGATGTCAAATGTCAATATTTTATTCGTAATAGAACAAAGATGACATATCAAAAGTTTAATCTGAGTAAATAAAACATTTTAAAGGAAAAGTATGTTGATTCAAAATTTCACAGTGTCAACTAATCCCAAAAAAGTTGGGACAAGTAGCAATAAGTGGCTGGAAAAAGGAAAAAATATATATTATTTTTTATTAAGTGTATTCATTTTACAAGAATGAAATACAACAAATGACATATATAAAATGAAAAGAAAAAATATAAAATGAAAGGTAGCAGATGAAGAAAATTGAGCATATAACGAACAGCTGGAAGACCAATTAACACTAATTAGGTCAATTGACAACATGATTGGGTATAAAAAGAGCTTTTCAGAGTGTCAGTGTCTCTCAGAAGCCAAGATGGTAAGAGGATCACCTATAGCCTATATGCCACGGGCTTCCGTTCCAGCACCTCCGCAGTCATTAGACAGACGGCGCACTTCCGGTTAGCGGGAAAGACACGAACATAAATGACTAAATACAATTAATAAAACATCGGCATACACACCAATAACAACTCTATACACATATAAAACCATATAAAATTATGGCGACGTTCCCCCTACGGATAGCCGCGATAAATGTTCGCCGAAACCCCCCCGCGGAACAGCTGTTCCCACCGGTGGGCGGACACAACGGTACTCACGTGTAGTGCCGGTAGCGCGCGGCCACTTCCCGTTTCGGCTCGTTGTCATGGTTTGCTACTAGGAGCTAACGCTAGCAACAACGGAGGTGGATGGGAACCGGAAGTGGCGGGTAGGTGTTGCATTTTGCTGGAAGTACGTCACACCCCCCGTGGCATATAGGCTATTCCACTATTGTTGCACAGAAAGATTGTGCAGCAATACCAGAATGGTGTTACCCAGAGTAAAATGGCAAAGACTTTTAATTTATCATCATCAACCGTGCATGACATCATCAAAAGATTCAGAGAATCTGGAACAATCACTGTGCGTAAGGGTCAAGGCCGTAAAACTCTACTGGATGCTCGTGATCTCCGGGCCCTTAAACGTCACTGCACCTCAAACAGGAATGCCACTGTCAAGGAAATAACAGAATGGGCTCAGGAATACTTCCAGAAAGCATTGTCAGTGAACACAATCCACCGTGCCATCCGCCGTTGCCAGCTGAAACTCTACAGTGCAAAGAGGAAGCCATTTCTAAGCAAGCTCCACAAGCTCAGACGTTTGCACTGGGCCAGGGGTCATTTAAAATGGAGTGTGGCAAAATGGAAGACTGTTCTGTGGTCAGATGAGTCACGATTTGAAGTTCTTTATGGAACACTGGGACGCCATGTCATCTGGACCAGAGAGGACAAGGATAGCCCAAGTTGTTATCAACGCTCCGTTCAGAAGCCTGCATCACTGATGGTATGGGGTTGCATGAGCGCTTGTGGCATGGGCAGCTTGCATGTCTGGAAAGACACCATTAATGAGCGCTGCATTTTTCAACAAGATAATGCCAGGCCACATTCTGCAGCAATCACAACATCATGGCTACGTAGGAGAAGGATCCGGGTACTGAAATGGCCAGCCTGCAGTCCAGATCTTTCACCTATAGAGAACATTTATAGCGGGTCTTCAGGGTATGGATCCCCCGTGGTAAATGAGGGACTACTGCATAGGGAAGTCAACTTGTGAAAATCAAAACATAATCTTCTGTACTTCAGCTTTATCTTCGGCTTTATCTTTGGCTTTATTGTCACACTTCCTTCATTGTTTTTAGAAGTTGACTCAATCAAAACGTGTTTCCAGAAATTATGTGCCAAATGTGGCTTATGTATGGTGCCAAAACTCAAACAGAGTCAGTTGGTTTCACAAGGGCCATGTTTGGTCTCACACACAACTGTTCAGATATAGGACGAGCTCTGGCATATTGTGTGTGGGCCAGATGTGGACTATATACCTTCATCCATATCTGAAACAGAACTATAACCTGTCTGCTGCCTGAGGTAGTCTACTGGTGACTAGGGATGCACCGATAAATCGGCCGGCCGATCGATCGGCTCCGATTTCCTTAATTTGGGGAGATCGGTGATCGGCCGATCTTTAAATGAGAAGCCGATTTTATCTACCGATTTTATCTGCCTCAGCAAAGGTTGGAAAATCCTGAAAATTTAGGGTGCATTTTGGCCTTTTAACACCTGAAAATCAGTATCGGCCAAAATCGGAATCGGCAGGTCAGACTTTCTAAAAATCGGTAATCGGTGATCGGCCAGAAAATTGAAAGCGGTGCACCCCTACTGGTGACTAAACTTTTGTATTTGATACTTGGGGGTTACTCAGTGACACTATACTTTTGTCTCTTATTGAATATGTCTGGTACTTGCATTTCCATCCAGTCCAGTTTTGCACTCTTTCAGATCTCAGGTTCTACCAGCAGGTCAAGCTGGTGAACTTTATTCGTCGGCAGATCCACCAAAGTCGCTGTTATGGCTGCCAGGAGAAGTTTGACTCGAGAGTGGACATGCTGCAGCACATCGTGTCTGAAGGACATGTGATGAAACTGCCAGAGATGTCCACCTGGGACCAGCCGCAGTATGTCCAACAAAAAGTCTTTCTTCACGGTTCCTGTCTGCTCTGTCTCAACTCACTACCCTGTCTTTGTACTGTTCTTGATTCAACAGATTTTCATTCTAGTCAGGTTCTCTTTGCTGTTTTCTCCCTAGAAGAATATGAAAATATACATTTTTAGAAATTTTGTAAATATTTAGAGATGCCAGTACTTTTGCTCTGAGACATGTATGACGGCCATGTCTGATTTTAAATAATGGCTATCTTGAAAAAAAAAATCATCCTTATCTTGGTTTCTTAGTGACAGATAAATCACCATTTTCAAGTCTCCCCCCCCCCCCTTCCAAAAAATAAATTAAAAAATCTCTGAAATAAAAAGGAATCTGCTGCATTTCCTTTGTAAGGCTGGGAAAGCAAAACCAAATACAAAAATGCCTGAGAGAATAAGAACCAATAAGGTACGCTCATACTACTTGCCCCTCAAATATGCCCCAGTCACACAAGCACTTCCATAACTTGTAAACACATATTCTATTCTATATTTTGTAGTCCACATGTATTATCACAAAAGGGTCAAATAATCAGGAGATGCCAGTTCTCTTGAATAAGCTGTTAAATGATGTGGCTGAGTGGTTATAGTAGTCATCCTCCAATAGGAGAGTTGGGGGTTCATTTCCACCAGCAGTCACAAGTTGAGTGTCCCTGGGCAAGACACTGAACCCCTCTCTGCCTCCAATGTGTGTCCCATCAGGGCATGAATGTGATCTAAAGCTCTGATCAGTCTACAGATTCAGATTATCTTTGTATAGATCTAGTAGAGTGCTGTGTAAATGAGTAAATGAGGACACGGGTTGTAGTATGAAGAGCTTTGAGTACCGTATTTCCACCATAAATGTTGCACTGCCATATAAGTCGCATCAGTTCAATTATTTTTTATTTTTTATTTTTTTTATTCTTTATTCATTTCAAAGTTCAAATTTAAAACAACATTCATTCATTCAACCTTTATTTAGTCAGGTAAATCTTATTGAGCTTCGAGGGCTCATTTACGAAAGCGACCTGCTACAAACTAAAGAATGATGAACAGCAATGGTACAAGTACATTAAACAATAGACAAAAGAAAAAGTAGCAAAAACTAGCAAACATTATAAGGTAGATGTACAAAATCAAAAACAGGAACAAATCTGCATTGGTTTTTGCCAGGATTCCAACAGATTCTGAAAATCATTTAGAGAGGTCAGGGCCGAGAGCTTCAGATCTTTTTGTAAGATATTCCAGGAAGCAGGAGCAGAGTAGGAGAAGGCCCTTTTTCCAAGTTCAGTCCTCACTGACGGAACACTGCAGGTAATCATGTCCTGAGAGCGCACGCTGTAGCTGCACTCACGCAAAGACATGTAGGAGGAGATGTATGAGGGCAGCAGACCAAGAAGTGATTTAAAGATGAAAATGTACCAGTGGAAGAGTCTGCGTGAGGTTAATGATGTCCAGTTAACCAGTGAATACAGGGTGCTCTGTGAGTTAGTAAGCTAGCCACGTGGATCGCAACAGGTTCTTACCGAAGCCTACCTTCCAAGAGGGTCTTTCGAACTAGTCCCTGAGTCTGGGTATTACCTGTGACTGCTGGGATCAGCTCCGACTTAAGGCTTATTGATGAGAGAATTCAACTGGACGTTCACCGCCTTCATCTAATAGTCTCTGCCCTGTTCTCACTTTACTCGTCTTTCCACCTTAGCTGCCGGGGACTGGAGAGGTTGGAGTAAAGAACTATTATTAAACGGCGGCTTCTCTCCGGTGAGCTTTGTAATTGTTAAAAGGTCCAGTAAATTTTAGAATCCAGAATGTTGGACCCTAGGGCGATGTTTTATATTAGTCTCACTGTGCTAATGTTTAACCTTTTAAAACCTCCTACTTATGATGTTATTCTTTTGAACCAAGCTTTTAGGAATCCAGAACAAAATGTATTAAACGGAGACGAGAGTTTTACGTTTTGCTCTGCTCTTTAATTTGAGTGAATTTGCATAGGAACAGCGTTATAACATAGCGATACAAAAAATATAAACTTGAGTACATGAAAGTATTTGGATATAAGGAACAATAAACTGGATAGACTCTTAATCTTGATGAGGGATAATCTTCTTAGGAAAGGGGTTCTTGGATAGTCGTCCCCCCTCAGGTCCCTTTGGGGTGGACAAGTGGTTTTCCTTCTTCTTTGTCTTCTTGGTCTTCTTTGTCTTCTTGTTCCTTCTTTTTGGATCTACCCAACCCTCGCTATCCCCGATCTAAATCCTCATCCAGTAATAGTATTTGTCCTTAAACTCAAGCAACCACCTGCAGCTTCGAGCGAGTAAATATGAAAAGCTAATTGGTTTTTTATCTGCTATTTTATCTGCTGTTAATCTAATTTGAATTAAGTTCTCGGATAAGGCGGGATTAGAGAAGCGTCTCATTGCATAACTTTTGTTCAGGAACTCTGGAGTTCCATAAGTAAAATGCTAAGAGCAATCTCCTCACCTTCGTAGGTAAGGCTCGCTTCCGCGTGCCGTCAGCTGGTCAGAACAGAGGGATCAGGTATCAGATCCGGGCTGAGTTCTGGAGGGAAATGCTCTCTCAATCCCTTCGGCAGAAGGGAAAGAGTCGGGATCTCCCCCACGGATCACTGGCACCCTCAAGGATCAGCCGGGCAGCTTGTCAGTCGCCTTCTTCTCCGAGGTCAGTCATCAGCATCTGGATACTTCGACTTCAGGACGAACTTCAGCCCTCAACTGCCAAATTCAGGACTTTTTATACACTTCAGTCCCCCCTCCAGTAGGGAGGGGGGAGAGAAACCTTGTTCTCATTGGTCACTTTTAGTGCGTGTTCAGGCAGGACTGATGAAGTCCTAGCTGTGAGTTATCTCTCTTTATTATTTCCTTATTTGGTAATAAAACCTTACTGCTCGAAGCTTCTGGCCTGTTGCTAAGCAGAGGACGAACACTTTACCACAGATTGTTTACACCCTTGTTCCAGTTCCTCATTTAAAAGTCACATCAAATTCATCATACATTTGTTAGACTCAAAGTACATTTAACCACATGATTCAATTATTAAAAAAGGATCATTACAAAACAAGTTTAACAACCCCTTAATCATTGTATGTTTATCAAAGGATCACATGATTATATTTTTATTCAAAGTAGAAAACATCTCTTCTTTCTCCCCGTCTCTGCTGTTATGACATGCTCTGTGTTTGCTCCTTTTTCTGATGGTAGCAATAAACTCTCCGTTCCCATGGGACATATCTAAGTTACCATGGGATCTTTATCTGAGATGAACCTAAATCAACCTTAGATATATACTAAATTTTCTTTATTGCAGCCAGCTTCTGGCCAGGTACCTCTTTATGATCCCATAAAAAAGTGGTTGTCTGGACAACACTTCATTCGAGTGAAACCTGGTTCATGTGAATCTGGGCCCCTTCTGCTTCTCATAAGGGCTGGATCCAATTATTAAAATCAAGGTTGATCGACACCCCCTGCTTGGATTCAGTCCTTGCTCATTCACACCCTATTTACGACCTCCCAGCCAGTCTTCATCGTGTTCCTCAACGTCCACATGCAAGATGTCTTCTTCTTCTTCATCGTAGTCCAATTCGCTCATACCATCCTGATCTGGTATGTGCTCGTTCTTGATGTTCGACTCGTCTTGTCCTGTCATGTTTTCATCTGTTTCAGCCCAGGATTCCAGCACGACCATCTCCTCGAGCGCCAGCGGACTATTTTGCGGACTCGCTCTCGGCTGCTGTGGGATTCTGGCCCTTGCATCATCATGTCTTTCATCCGGCCCAGGGGATGTTACTCGGTTCTCAACCCCAGGACTCATGACAGCGGTGTTAATCTGGGTTGAGTCGGCCTCAATGTGATGCAATCCCACATCTTCGATTCCGTTTTCCTTTGGCTGCAACAAGTCTGACGTACCTTGCTCTTTCTTAGGGTTTATTAACGCTTTAATGGCCATGGACAACTGTTCTGCTTGGATCACAGTGGTAAGGCTTTTGTCAGTGGTTATCGGGCCGAAGGGGATGAATTCGACAGGTCCATCTGCTCGGGGCTGATCAATGCTATCTAGGCTGCCAGGACTTTGTTGTTCTTCTCCCGTGGATGCAAGGCTGTCTAGGATACTGTCCAATGTATCCAACCCGCACAGCTCTGGGCATTCTAGAGTGAGGATGGGTGGTTCTGGGGTGTCAGATTGCTCGTCCATTGGTTCAGTCTCCCTGCTCGCTGGGATCTTGCGCTGGGTCTCCATTAACAGGAATGGGGCCCAAAGCATAAAGAGTGGGTTGATTTCTCGGGCACCAACCGGTGCAGACATCACCAGGGGCAATGGTTCCAAAGGGTTTGCTGTTGTTTCGATGTATGGCCCATATACTAAAGCCAGTCCAGTATATAGATACGTGGCCCAGAACCTAGTTCTGTTCTCAAGATGTTCCCACACTTTGACCACCACCGGGTAATATGAGGATCGTGGTGGAATGGTTCCAACCAGCATGTGGGGTTCAGAATTTAAGGCAGAGCTCCAAATGACTTTACAGGTTCTTTCAGTTTCTGCGCACGCTTCTGCAGGCACTTGGGGCAGGCTATACGGATCGTCTATTACTAGGATTCCGTTCACCACTGTCTTATTCATTGCCCTCAGATGACATGGTTGGCACCACCAGGATGACCCCACAGCCCAGAGATATTTGGTCTCTTTCAATTCATGATGGCAGAAACAGCAAGGCATCTCAGGTTCCTGCGAGAGCAAGCAGATGCGTCACAGAACTTTGCTCTTTACTAAAAGTCATCAAAAATAAAAATTTAAAAGTTCAATAAAATCGAAAGTTCAAAGGAATGTAGGACTGGTGAGTTTGGCAAATAGGGAATAAAAAGCTATTCCGGCAGACCCAACCCTTCATAGATGCTACGGGTCTCTTTAGGCCACGATCCATTTTTCAAAAAATTCCTAATCAATTAATTACGAAAAACTAAACTACCAAAACTCACACAGTCAAATCTACAAAAAAATTAAGAACTCTATTAATGGTGTCATACCTTCGTCCGAGGTTCTCAACCCTGATCAACAACCATCTGAGAGAACCTCGTCGGTTGATGTCACCTAGGTAATTCGAGTAACTATATAAGAGTGACTAACTAGTCATTCGAGTCATTCGAAAAGTAGTAAGTAATGATTACTGTTAAGAAAGTTAATTCTCAATAATCCAGGTATCAAATCCGCTCATTCTCAATCAGTTCATCTGGACAGTTTCTTTTTAGCAGAAACGTTTCACCCTCACTCCAGAGGGCTTCCTCAGTCAGAGTAGTCCAAAGCACACTGAAGTTAACCCACCAAGTAAGCAACTTATGTGGACCAACCAGTTTGCTGTAGCCAAGATGGTTTCTGGGGGCGTGTCCCTCGTCGACTCCTCCCAGGCAGGCAGACATGTCCAAAGTGGTTCAAGACAAGAAAGTTAATTCTCAATAGTCCAGGTATCAAATCCGCTCATTCTCAATCAGTTCATCTGGACAGTTTCTTTTTAGCAGAAACGTTTCACCCTCACTCCAGAGGGCTTCCTCAGTCAGAGTAGTCCAAAGCACACTGAAGTTAACCCACCAAGTAAGCAACTTAAGTGGACCAACCAGTTTGCTGTAGCCAAGATGGTTTCTGGGGGCTTGTCCCTCGTCGACTCCTCCCAGGCAGGATGGTTTCTGGGGGCTTGTCCCTCGTCGACTCCTCCCAGGCAGGCAGACATGTCCAAAGTGGTTCAAGACAAGAAAGTTAATTCTCAATAGTCCAGGTATCAAATCCGCTCATTCTCAATCAGTTCATCTGGACAGTTTCTTTTTAGCAGAAACGTTTCACCCTCACTCCAGAGGGCTTCCTCAGTCAGAGTAGTCCAAAGCACACTGAAGTTAACCCACCAAGTAAGCAACTTATGTGGACCAACCAGTTTGCTGTAGCCAAGATGGTTTCTGGGGGCGTGTCCCTCGTCGACTCCTCCCAGGCAGGCAGACATGTCCAAAGTGGTTCAA
>JBBPBX010066135.1:0-19754 GCA_038048925.1 Garcialebias charrua | reverse complement strand
ATATACTGTATATATATATATATTTTTTTTATTATTATATATATATATAGATATATATATGTGTACAATATGTGAAAACAAAAAATGGTGATGAAAAACAGATGTGGATGAATTAAAAAGAAACATTTTATTTTTCTGGTCCAGTCGCCAAGGACAGTCATGTGATGAAATGAACATAAATAATGTGCTGGCACAGATTGGAAAACAAACGAGGAACAAAAACATGACAACTTCAATGAAATGACAATTTGACACGTTGCCTCAAAGGGGAAAAAAGAAAGAAAAGAAAAACCAACCATCTTAAACTAAAACAATAAATTTGTCACAATTCAAACACAAATAAATACATTTCTGGGATATGCAGGTATTACTCTGGGAAGAATTGCACTGAAAAGATGTTTACTACCACATCCTACCTTTACATATACCAAAATAAACTTCCACTTATTCTACATGCGCTCGTCCGCGAGAACTTCCAAGCAATCATTCAACTGTTTATTTCTCATTAATCTTAACATACGTAGTTTTTATAGAAACCCCCCTGTGGTAAAAACACCACATTTCCTGAGGCAGTAATTATAAAAGAAGATTGTTTAGTTGTGGCAACTGTTCTAGTCCTAAAGACTAAAGAAGAAGTGGGCAAATTTCTCAAGATTGTTTCACCTTACTGATTTTATCATAAGAAACTAGGGTCAAGTTTTTTTTTTGTTGCCTACTAGCACAGACATTAGGAGAATCAACAAAACAAAAAACCTTTTGGCCTTTTACATTCCCCCATTTATACACAAAGGAGTCTCAAGGGAGTTGGGGTAGATGAGGGCTGTTACAGTCCAGAATGATCCTTCATTAAGAAACCTACTGTTTACATGTCAGTGCACATAAACAGGGAAAAACACATTAGGAAACAGGCTGACTTCATGGATTTATTCATCCTAAATCAAAACAGTTTGTCAGCTTTTAAACAATTTTTACTCATTCTCATTCATTTTATTCTCAAACACACGTCTCACTAATGCTTCAGCAGCAGCCTAGCTTATTCATAGCTTACAAAAAAGTCAACCTATCGTTTTTACAAATCATTGTCAAAAAAGTCAACGTAATCAGCATTCAGTATATATTAAACCAGCATTGATTATCATTTTCTCAAGGAGCAGTGTCCAAGTAGTAATGAACATGATAAAGCCCTCCGTTTATTCTATGACAATCTCATCAACGTTTCAACGAGAAAGCATGAAAAGAGGAAAAATCATCACACGGAATTTCATTCTTCATTCAGCTCCCAAGAACTCAATCAATTTATCTGGCAAAAAACATGTCAAAAAGTATAATAAAAAAACAACATCCAGATGCCTACAGCTGAAGGAGAGTTGAGGGGGAGTGCACAAGCTATGGGGTACAAGCAGTTTCTGGGTGTACACATCCATTGGAAAGCAAACTAGAAACCACCAGTGCAGCCCATCAGTTATGGTGTTCTCTAGCCTTGCCTATACAGGGCAAACACCCCTGAGCAGAACACAGTGTGTGCTCTACATTCATGTTACAGCAGTGTTATCTGCCAGCTGAGAGCCCCCATCAGAAGTGAGATCTGAGCCATCCGTGTTCGTAGACTGACGAAGTGAGCCCTGGAGGAAGAAAAGGCAGCGAAAGGAGAAGGAGCTGAGAGGCGAACTACTAATGCCCAAATTACTGTTTTGTGGGCAAAGGCAGTGTGGTTGTCCCCCTTTTTTCTTACCATAAAGTCACCAATGGGTATGGCAGGGTAAGGCAAGGCATGAGGCGGCAAGGAAAAAGGAATTTTTTCTTCTTTTTGAACCAGCTACATTACATTTTTCGATCTTAGTGACTCATCCAGAGCCTCTCAAAAGCTCTGAAGATAACATTACTGTAAATACATTGGCTGATTGAGTGACTGACCCATTCTCTTAGCATGTACACTTGACTGAGGTGTTTTTCAGAGACCAGAGTTTTTCTAGATGATCAGTCACGCTGCTGCTAGTCTAAACAATCTCAAGTGCCACACAGGCTAAATTACAGAATATTAATAAAAAAAAAAGTCAAATTGGTGTTGATTTCCTGAATAGTAGCATCCTTAACCTATGTCCAGTTAAGACTTTATTTGGGGGTGCTAAGCTTTTTGGGAGTTCCCGGGCGTTTCTGCCAAAAATGTCCAGGGATGGTGAATGCATCAACGCTCATGGACATGGTTTTGGACGGGATGGCGGTGAACTGCTTGCGGTCAGAGCTGTACTTGTAAATGGACTCGACCATCTCGAGTGTGATCATTCTAGGTCCAATACCAGTGAGCCGTACCATCTCCTCCGTTTCAGGGTTCATGGTGTAAACTGCTCTGAACTGGCAACTGGAATCTCTGAAGAGGATGAGGAAGTGATTGGCTGGGCTGTTTTCCATGTCCTGCAAAATGAAGAAACGGAAAAATGAGTGATTTGTAGTCATGGTGGTGAGAACTTCTTAGATGACCTGTAAAGCAACAGCATAGTTTACCTCAACAACCTTGTTTTTCTGTAATTCATTGACCTTTCCAGCAAGGCAGCAGCGAGTGATGGCATTGTGGATAATGAACTTGTTGGACTTAAAGCTTGGTTCCTTGTATAGCTTTGGTCCTGTAAGACCAAACATGGAAAACACATTGCTCACATGCTTTAATTCAACAATATTTTGATATGCAACCTATCACAGACCTGTGTATTCTGGGATGGAGGATGGAGAGGAAATGGTAGAACCGTTTTCCCAATCCCTTTCTCCGTTCTGAGCACTTCTTCGCCCTGGTGACATTAGCCGTGCCCTGGACGGAGAGTGTGAACGGCTGGGGGGGAAAAAAGGAAAAAGTTCAGCCACTAAGGTAAAATAGCTGATGAATACCACTGTACAGTACTGTACTTTACTTCCCACAAGTTTCAATAAGTTACTGACATCACAATGATGTAATTACTCAATGAAATGTCAAATTTAAAAGAAAAATATATTTCCTTTTATACTTAATATCTGTGGTGTTTAAGACTAAATTATAAACCATCAATTTTCCAAACCCCTTTCTTAAATAAATCTAAGCATCATCGCCACACATATTACCTTGGAGACTTCCTGACACTCAGACCTCCAGAGTCATTAGCCATAGAAGACAGGTTCATTGTTGAGTGAGAGTACACCTTGTTCAACCTAGGACCTGAACAGAAAACAACAGAAAAGAAAGAAAATTTAATACTAAGAACAATGCAGGTGTAAACAAAAGGTGGGAAACCAACTTGAACGATACTGGTCAGAAATATTTACCAATGCAACCCTTGGCAGGGCTGTTAGACAAGACGGTGTCGTCTCTAAACACAGTCTTGGGCCTTTGCTTCTTCACACCACGGACTGTGGTGGGCTTCTGCTTTAGCACTTTGTCCAAGTCGTCCATTATTTTCAGCTGATGTCTCCTCTCATACTCCTGCTTGGTGAAGTCTCCTCTGCGTTGAGGAGTCCCTTCTGCTGGTGGGGTGCGTGATGCTGGAGGGGTGACTGAGGTCTGGGGTGTGTCTTCACTCTTATTACCCCAGCCTTCAATAATCATCCACTGAGGCTTGCTAAATGTACAAGAAAACATTATGTTGAATTCCTGAATGTCAGAAAATTGTATTGCAAAACCATGTGCATTTTGATATATTCAAAATGAATGAATTATTGAATTCTTTAACAGTACACCAATAAATCTTAATCATCACTGATATGCAGCAAAATATTTTTAATGTTCATAGCAAACAAATTTGATCAACTGAACTTAGACATTTTGCTATGGCTCTCTTAATTTGGTTATAAATACAGATATCTGAAAAATCAAATGTTACTTTGATTCTTTTTCTTTCTCCTGCTCAATTTTGCGTTTCTTAATCTCTTCTGCTCTTTTCTGCTGTTTCTCAAGTAAAACTGCTCTTCGCTGGGCCATCTCATCTTCTGTTCGATGCTTGACATCCTGTAGCAAACAAACAAAGAAGTCATAACTGCAATCATTAAAACTTCCTTTACAAACCAAACATCCTGAAATACTCAGATTTACATCCTGAAATACTCAGATTTACATCCTGAAATACTCAGATTTAGTTGCTGACCTTGAAAAAGAACCCAACTCCAGCTTTTGGTTCTGGATCCGTTTTGTCACTCATTGAATCAGAGAAAGCGTCAGGCACTTGATCATCCTCTTCGGTCTCTCCTCGCAAGGAAGATAATGAAATTTCTATCAAACTATTGTGTTTGCCGTTCAGCATTCCTGCAGGGACTTCACTTTCAAAGGAACACTCTGAAGGGGCACCAGAGCTGCAGCCTCCACTTGCAAGTCCTTCCTTTTTGAAAGGGCTATGTGAGGGCCCAGCATCAAGGTCCATGCTAAATATACTTTGTCCGTCAATAGACCCAAGTTCTGAATGGTCATCATCTCCTGCAGGAAGAGGAGGTGGAGTAGGAGTCTGTATGGGTGTTGGTGAAGGTGTGTGAACAGGAGTAGATCCAGAAGAGCGCATCTCAGCCAGGTTATTAGAATCACCCATAGAGAAGGACAGTGAAGTCTGGACCTGAGTCTGAGAGGGATTTACCCGACGAAGATGGGGAATGCGATCCACATTTTGATGAGGAGTGAGAACCCTGGAGAGGGCTGGGACCTTCTGATCCATTTGATGACTGTGCTTTGGACTTTTCGGGGGTACAGACATAGCTCTTTTATTAACCCGAGGAGATTTCGGAGGAGCGGAAAGGTTTGAGGCTTTGGGAGACGGTGATGAAGAGGAGGTTGAGTTTAAACCTCGAGTGGATTCTCTTGACAGGCGTGCAGGAGGAGCTGGAGTGGAGGTTTTAGGGGCGGCTGGAATAACCCAGGATTTGCTGCTGGACGTTTCAGGTTTCGTCTTGATAAGTTGATTCTGCTGCTCAGTCAGCCGCTGCATGTCACTTTGCAGAGAGGAAAGTGCTGCAGTTAACTTGGACACAGCATTATTATAATCACCTAATGGAGCAACCGTTTTTTCACCAGGCGTCCCAGAACTTCTCTCGCCTGGTATGTTTGCTTTGGTCTGACTGACCTCTGGCACAAGTTCTCTTCTATTACTACTTCCACCTTCCACAGAGGGGCGCTGTTCCTTCTGCTCTTCTTCCTTCATTTGAGCAAGCCTTTCCTCTACATCCTCTTCCGTAGATGAGGCACCGACTTGACCACCTACTTTCTCCTCGTTGTCTTCATTTTGCTCTGTTTTTAACTGCAGAAAGGCACTCTTCCCAAGTTTTTGTCGATGTTTTGTAAAAATGGCCTCAATGCGTTTTTTTTGGGCTTCTATAGCTTTGCGTTTTTCTTCAAGTCGAACCCCTAGCTCGGACATTTCATTATTGAGTTGTGGGCTCTTGCTTGGGCTTTCTTCAGACTTTTGTGCCCATGCGGTCATCTGAGGAGAAGAAGGGTTGCTGGCTTTAACAGAGTCCATGCTCTGTCTCTTTTTACGTTCTGCAAAGTTAGTCATCTTCACTCCACTGTCATTCACCTCCTTACTATTACTACGAGCAGAGTATGAACCTGCAGCTGGTGTATTTGGAGTGGATTGGGCCTTTGGCAGGTCTTCTAAGGCATCCGAATCCACACTACCGTCTCTCAGGACCGAATCATCATCCCGTGAACATCCTGAGGCGCTTCTGCTGCGAGCTGGTTCCCTGGACTCTCCTTTAGGCTGGTACAGCATTCTTGAGTGTGTTGGGGCAGAGCAGCTTATAGGAGTCAAGCTGCTGTCATATCTAGAATTAGAAGGTTCATCAGGAGAGTGGAGGTAGAAACCATCAGGAGCACCATCAGGGTGTAAACGGGGCTCCATCTTGTCCTCATTGTGAATAATTTGAAGAGCCTCTTCTATGGTAGGCAGCTCTCCTGTTTCACTTGTCCCAAGGCCATTTTCTTCTTCAAGCCTTGGAATAATGGGAGACTGTGTGGCCCAAGATGCTCTTTGTGGACCGTTGGGTCCAGGGGGTTTACCAAGCAAATGGCTGAGGTCTTCAGCTGGAGTGTGGGGAACCTGGGTCATGCTTTGGCTTGCACGATTGAGATGATCTGAGCTCAAAGAGCGAGTTATGACAGGGTTGCCCATCACTATGTCCACATCACTGTCCAGGCCAAAAGGAATGCTGAAGGATACTGCTGACAAAGGTCGGCTACAAAGAAAACAAAGCAGGTTTAGGTACAATAAACTTTGTTTGCACAACAGTTTTTTTTATTGAATGTGCAGGTCCTACCTGAGAGGCTTCTTGGTCCATGTCTTTCCAACTCCTTCTATATGAGACATTGAGGTAGACTGAGTCAAAGATCCTGAGTGCATATGGGACACACAAACGAGTAAAGGCATGCAAACCACACACAAGGATGCACAAACAACTAAACACACCAGATGGTTTGGAAATTATGAAACATTTTCAAAATCAAAAAGTAAAAAATAAATTTACAAAAACACGTGAAATTGACAAAACAGAACTTTAAAAAAAAAAAAAAGATTTTTTTCTTTTGTTACTTGACAAAACAGTCTTATTACCTGATGCAGAGGAAGAAATTGGGAGGAAGGGCTTCTTAAACATTGAAGGGGATTTACTGGAAAGCGGATAAATACCCTTTTAGGTAAAAACAATTGTTCGATGATATGCCAGACAACTTTACAGCAAAATATAATTCACAAAGACTTTACCTGCTACCACTCAAGCTAGTTGGTGTTACTGGTGTGGATCCATCTTTAAAAGAATAAAAATAAAAATATACTGTATTTAGTAAAAATATCCAATGGCATCTTAAAGATGCACACCATTTGCAAGAGACCACAAGTCAGTGGTGCTTACCTAAAGTGTCTATTGGCTGAACAAATTCTGGTCGTTGTACTTCAAACCACCAAAGCAGCTCTGACAGGAAGCTCAGAAAATTGAGCTAAAAGATTTACACATTATAAATTAAGATAAAATCCCCATAATATGCCATTAAGTTATTTAATAAGTGAAACTGAGGAAGTACCTGAAGCTCCTGTGGTGCGTACAGCATGTCTTCAAGTGTTAAGTGACAGCAACCTTTCAGACAGCTGTCGCAGAATTCACAGATGAATTGCAGGTTGCACAGGTTGTCTGCCACAGACATGGTGTCCTTCATACAAACATCTTACAGAGAGGAAGAAAAATGTTAAACTGACGTAACTTCTGTACTGATAAGCCATTCTTTTGACAATAAAAAGATTTGTTAGTACCTTCAAGTCTTAGTAGCCCTGGGCAATAATAATGTATGACTGCAGCAACAGCACAACCACTGGACAGATCCTTCACTTCATTCACTACAGGAAATATGGGCTTCACTCTGGACTGAAATTGATCCTTTCTGTAGCGGAGCTTCAAAATGAATATTAAAGAAAATTAGCATTGTGACAACATTAAAACCTTACTTCAATTTGACCTACAAGTTAACATTAACTGACAAAGTCAAGCGTTTACAAATTGGGCAAGTATTCTTCAAATGTTCACACAGTGATATATGATGTTAAGAATTACATTATGAATGATAAAAAAGGACAAAGAAAATATCATGCTAAGGACGTTTAAAAAAGACTGAATATAGATGAGCTAAAGGCAGATGCAAAGGGAATAACTGAATAGGAGCAAAAGTGAGTTTAATTAGAGAAAGTGGGTCAACTGAGAATCTCGAGAGGATGAGAGAGAGAGAGAAAAAAAGAGTTCTCGGATTGAAAGAAAACATTTCAAGTAAAAATGCATCATTCAAACAGCCTACAGTACTTCCAACAGGGAGCAGTTCAGCAGTTGCATGTCTTTGTTAATCCCAATCAAAACACAGCTGCTTTGCCACACACACACTTGAGAAACCAGTTGTGTATGGCATTTTGAAGTCCAACCCGAGTCATGCACCACTCTAGTTTTCACAACAACGTCTTTGACCTGTCTCGCAACAGTGTTAACTTTAATACTGTTAACTCAAATGTCATTCGATGCAGAGAAGGATTCAACAAACAATGCAGTGTCAACGCAGGACATGGGAAATGAAAATAAAAACAGACCTGATCATATGTTGGCTGAGAAATTTGATGAAGATAGTGGTGGGATGGAGGGAGAGGGAGAGGAGGCAGAGGGAAGGAGGGAACTTACAGGAACAAGTTTCCAGTACCAGCGAGTGGGACACTGTCAGAGTAGAAGAGGAAATACCAGAAAATAGAAAAAAAGGGAAATGGAGGAGCACAGGGACAGATATTAAGCAAACAGTGGAAGAACAAGACAAACTGGAGAGGGTTGCGATGACAGAACACTCTTGAAAAAGAAGGAGAAACAATTGATTCAGCCATCGTTTGTAGGTTCTACCATATATTTTAAAAGTGTCATCTGTTTATTCTAAGGCCTATAGAATAAAAGGCCTGTAAATGTGGTCAACCAAAAATATGAGCTTTATACAACTCATATTGAAGATTTACTGTATATTTCTTCTATACTGTATTGTTTTTATTTCACTATTAGTGGAAACCTGCAGGAACACAACAAATATCCAAATAGCTCCAATCTGGACTGAACTTTATACAGAAATAAAGACATTTCATACCTATTAAAAGCATGGATATGACAAATGCCAGAAAAATTGATTAAAGGGGACCACACATGCAAAATTCACTTTTTAATGTTTTTTTACTAAACTTTGGGTATTTACTTCATAAAAAAACAGTCCTTGTGCCAAAAAAATGCACCCAGTGGTTTATTTACTCTAAGTAGATTTATTTATTTTTGATAAATACACCAGGATTCACACTTCCTGCATTTATTGACGTCACAAGCCGCCAGCCAATCAGATCAAACCTGAGTCCAGCCCCTCACCTAGCAACCCCTGGTTAGGCTCAACCCACTTCTGTATTAAACACATGACTGTTGTTTTTCATGATTTCATCTCATCTTTTGTTTATATGTTCTTAATTTCATGTGTACAGCACTTTGTTGCAGCTGTGTTTTTTTAAATGGCTTTATAAATAAAGTATAATTGTTATTTTTATGTTTTAGTTCAATTTTTAGTGTATTTGCGATCGCTGCCAACGCGCAGCCGGCAAAAATTAAACGAGCGGACCACAGGCGGAAGGACCGGGTTCGACGGGACCCTCTTCCGGCGCGATGGAGCGGAGCTTCAACTGTACAGCCTTGCAGCAGCCTCGCAGCAGGCTCGCAGCAAGAGGACCTTCTCCTTACAGATTAATTTACGGGAGACACTTGGTGAACTTTGTGTTGTCTTCACTGGAACAGCGATAACTCCCAAAATCTCCGCGTGCTTCACGAGCGGAGCTGGCGAAAACCGGAAGAGGAACAAGCTAACATTAGCTTCGGATTCGGGTGGTCTAATGCTAAAAGGAGCAGCAAACTGCGGCGCGCTCAGACGGGTTTCGGTAAGTTATCTTAAGCTAACACTAACAGTAAGTCAAATGAGTAATAAAAAAAGAGCTAATTTTAAAACAACAACACATTACAGATACTGGCTGTTACAGAGGGCGTGAACAGATCGTTGAAGGGCGTGGACTTCAAGAAACCGGTCGTTCAAAACGAAAGTTAAAAATGGCAGAATTAAAAAGGGTATAATTGATTATCTAATAATTATTTTGTGCATTAAATTGAAGGAATAGGGTCTGGATATCCCACAGAAATACCATAAAAATTTAAAAAATACATCTGAGGTCCCCTTTAAAAAAGTATATTTCTAAATATTATATTTAATTAATTGAATGTATATATTTTTTAGGGCCTTAAGTATTTAATCTTAAAAACAAACTTTTTTATATTCAAAATATTCAAAACAAAAAATGTTAGGGTCAACACAATCCCTCACAAGAATGAATAGTTTTTTTCCCTAACAGAATCAAGGGAGTCACCCTCCCTTGATTCTGTTAGTCATCACTAAAGCTCACCTTGACTCCACCTGAAGTCAAGAATTTGCCTCCCTCCTAATCCCCATGCTGCTGCTACTAGAACATTACACTTAGCTGCACCTGAGGCCACCTGTTTTGTAACATCAAATGTAGCCACAAAAACAACAAAATATCTGATCACACCTACTATTGTTTGTGCCAGCAGATTTGCCATGTGTGTCTTGTTTCATTAAAATGAAGCCCTGATGAGTAATACTGTCTTAAGGGTATGGAATACTCACAGAGGGCTCAACAGGTTGGAGCTCTGTAGCTTCCTGAGAGGAGTCGTTTTGGGGTCCTTCAGTACGTTCTCTGAGCTTCTGGTTTAACTGAGGGTTTAAGATGAGAACACAGAGGGGTTATATTGTGTGTAAAAATGTACAACATTACATTTAAGGATTTAAAAATTAAAGTAACTTTATTTGCGACACTAAATAGATGCTAGTTCATCATCAGGACAGGGCTGACGACATGTGACACTAAACAATTACTGTAATCATACCTGACAAATTATAGCATGTGTTTAAAACAAGTTTCTTTGCTTTGAACTGGCTCTTACCACATTAACCCATTGAAGTACAGCATCCTCCCATCTGGCAGCTCCACCCAGTAGCTCAGCAGAATTGCACAGCTTCACTGCAGTCACCGTCTCCATGGCTCCTATTGTCATCAAGGCATCTATCAGGGCCAGATGAGCTCTCTGCACCAACCACAAGGCAGAAAAAAAAAAGAGCAGCTTAAGGACAGAGCCCAGACTACAATCAATCAAATTTAATTTGCATGTACAGTTTGACAATTTTTTTCTATAGTAACAGAGCTCAGTTAACTGCAGATAATATTGCGGTCTGGTGCTGCTGTGCCAGTCTTCGCCAACTGGTATCCTCTAGAGGTCACTAAAAGCCAGCTCTGTCTGGACTTCCCAGCCAGTAAAACAATCATGAGTAGATGTGGGTGAACTTTGGACCTGTGTGTCACACTCATCATAATCATTAAATAGCAGGCAGATCTGTTCAATGATAACACAAATATCCTGGAAGTGTCCCTCCTTAGTTATTTTCCCTTTGTTTACAGTTTCTTTAGCAAAGTCTTTTACTTTTAAAGCATGCATCCTTAAGAAATATTTCAAGGAGCAAGAAAAAAATACAAGATATATTAGAAACCTGTAACTACATCAACCAAACACACAACATAAGAAAAGGGAAGAAAAGAGAAGTCTACAAGAAATTGCAAATAAAATATAAGCATACCTGTCCCTGTATTATTTTCTTGGATAACAAACAACATAAATAGAACTATGGTTATATATTTGCCCAGGTGACGATCACATTTTCAGAGCCTATTAATATGAACCACTATAGTAACAGCTCAGTTAAAGTGAACACTTTAATTCTTTAAACCCGTTAGCTCATTAGAAGTTATGCTCCGTTTGTTCCACGAGGCTACAACCAGCGGTGCTTCATTGGCCTAATCTTTTATCAAAGTCAAAAGTCAAAGTCAAAGTCAACTTTATTGTCAGAACTGCAATATGTACAGGACATACACAGGACCGAAATTGCGTTTCTCTCAGTCCCTCGGTGCAACAGTAACCATCTAAACACTAAACACTAAAACATTTAATAAACATAAGCATAAAATAGTAAAAGTGTAACACTGTCCTGAGTTTTTTCATAATAGTATAAAAGTATGAAAATTTACACCAACACTGAAACACCAAACACCCCTAAAACACCAAACACCCAATGAACATAAGCATAAAATGAAATAATAAAAGTGTAATACTGTCCTGAGTTTTTTATTAAACGCCTGTTAAAATATTACACCCATCTTAATGATTACATTATCAACTTAAAACTTGCATATTTGTAGACTAAATTTGTGTACATTTTTTTAAACCCTTTTCACTATTACTGACTTGTGCTGTGTTTTATAAACTTCAATCATTAGTTAGTTTTTTCTGATTTTAGAAATCATGTATTGGACCTAAACCTATAACGGTTAACAATGAAGGAGGAAAGGCAACCAAATGATTTTTAAAGTTAGTTATTTACAAGAAACTTTTTCTAAATTTTTTTAAACAAAACAATCCTCAAATTTCATTGTCAATGAAGTATTTTCCATCGATATGTAATGCCTCTCTGTGTTTTATCCTTGCATCTTTTGTTTTTTGTATTTTTAGTAGCCAATGAAAATCAGCAGCAGGGTCATTTTTCCTTACCATTTGGCTAACAGCAGCAAATGCCTTGCAATAACAATTCATTATGGCCAAGATGGAGTCAGGTCACAAACACATTCCTGCCAAGAGGCCACTCATTTAATCTCCACTTTACAATTTTGAGTTTAATCTGTGCAAAACAAAACTTGGTCCTTTTAACTACTTACAAATTCAACCTTAGATGCCAGACAGACTTATTCCAACCTCTTTGTAGCCCCAGATAAGATCTGGTGGTATTTTAGCTGCATGCAAGTGCCCTGCATGCATGTCTGCCTACTCAACCTTGTTGTAAAATGCTGACTTGGGCAGACCCGGGGCAATCTATGCCAGCAAAGGCTTGTCAAATACTACTAGTGCAAACTCTGTAGATATAAGTCATTCACCAGTAATAATGTGACCTTAACTGTAATGTCAACTATTGTTAAACTAAAAACTGCTACTTGCTTGTCTGTGAGTTGTGACTTTCTTTTTCTTATGAAATGCATGTTCAAAAGATGGAACTTGAAAGTTTTAGATAATCTTCCATATTCTAATATTATTAAACAAAAATGTAAATAGATTGCCCATCGTTCATTTTTTGGGGGATGACAATAATTGTCGTATTATGTTGTATTCTACTTAAAACTCCATCCATCCAATGATGGATGGAGGCCGTCAACATCAGCGAGGACCCTCATCAATATGCATACCGCGAGAACCGATCAACAGAGGACGCCATCTCCTCTGTGGTCCACACTGCTCTCACCCACCTGGATCAGAAGGACTCATACGTGCGTCTGCTCTTTGTGGACTTCACATCTGCTTCAACACCATGATCCCCCAAACTCTGATAGACAAACTATCCACACTTGGACTAAGCCCCTCCATCTGTAACTGGGTACTAGACTTCTTAACAAACAGACCACAGTCCGTGAAGATCCACAACTTCTCCTCCTCCACCATCACCCTCAGCACTGGCTCTCCTCAAGGATGTGTGCTGAGCCCTCTTCTGTTCACTCTGCTCACATATGATTGTACAGCCACACATCCAGGCTGTCATATTGTTAAGTTTGCAGATGATACAGCTGTGGTGGGATGCATCACAGATAATGATGAATCCAGCTACAGACAGGAGGTGGAACATCTGGAGAGTTGGTGCAAAGAGAATAACCTTCACATGAATGTGAAGAAGACGAAGGAGATGATTGTGGACTTCAGAAGGAACAAACACACCCACACCCCACTGTATATAGGTGGATCTGCGGTGGAGGTGGTCTCCAGCTACAAGTACCTGGGTGTACACTTGAATGATAACCTCAGCTGGAGCAATAACACCACCAGCCTGATCAAGAAAGGTCATCAGAGACTCTACTTCCTCAGACGGCTGAGACGAGCTGGTCTGAGAAGCTCAGTCCTCACCTCGTTCTACAGGTGTGCAGTGGAGAGCGTCCTGTGCTCCAGCATCAACGTGTGGCATGGAGGCTGCACAGTTGCAGAGAGGAAAGCTCTACAAAGAGTGGTGAAGGCTGCACAGAAGTCTGTGGGAGTCAGTCTCCCCACCATCACAGACATTTACACCTCCAGATGCAGAAAAAGAGCCACCTGCATCATGAAAGACCTCACTCACCCAGCACACTCACTCTTTGCACCACTCCCCTCGGGACGGAGGTTGAGGAGCATCAAATGTAGAACCACTAGACTGAGGAACAGCTTCTACCCTGAGGCTGTCAGACTCATGAATAAATAAATAATAAGAATAAACACTGCAAAATGTCACATCATGTTGATACTGATCTGTTTCTTGTTGCTGCGTTCATCTGTGACTATCTGCGTTCATCTGTGACCATCTGCTCATGTTCGTGCTGCTGTTTATAATGATGTTTTTCTACTACATTAGGGCTTAGTGTATTACTAGCTGATGTCTCTCTTAGTTAATCCTAGATGTTATTATTGTTTTTCTCTTGCATTTGTTGTTGGATGTAACTGGGACCCTGTGTACATAATCTCGTTTTCAACACATGTACTACATGCGGTGCAAATGACAATAAATTCTCTCTGACTCTGATCTTTGCCCTTTCCTTTTTGGGTTGCAGGGGGTCACTGATGTCTATATCCAGCCATCACTGTGCGAGAGGCGGGGTACACCTCGGACAGGTTTCCAGTCCATCACAGGGACAGAGACAAACAACCATTCACTCTCTCACTCACACCTAGGGACAATTTAGAGTTACCAATCAGTCTAACATGCATGTTTTTGGCCTGTGGGAGGGAAACTTGCGTACCCGGAGAAAATCCACACATGCACGGAAAGAACATGCAAACTCCACCCAGAAAGATCCCCAGCTGGGATTAAATCCAGCAACCTTCTTGCTGAGAGGTGGCAGCTCTACCAACTGTGCCCTTCTACTTAAAAAAATAAAAAATATATATTTAAAATATGGGAATAATACCATGCTATGAGTATTACATCAATATCAGTTTCAGCAACTTTGTTTAAAACTATCTCAGTAAAATCATAGATGTGCTTTTAGCTACATTTTAAACAATTTATGGTAGAAACACATTTGTGCATTTAGTTAAATGTTACAATTTTATTAGAAATGTTTTAAGAACTGGGATGACAGAGGAACTGTATGGCAGAACTAAAGAAAAGGGCGAATAACTGCTGTGCTGTCATACCGTGGAATAATTACTCATGGATGAAAGAGTATAGGGACTTAGAGTTGGGTCATATGTTCACGATAATACCAGTAAAAAAAGCTTGCCCGGGCAAAAAAAAAAAAAAGATATCATGATATGCTAATTTCATAACGTAATACATCATGGCGCCCCACCCATACCCGTCAAGTTTTGGATTTAAAAATAAGGGAAATTTTCTGCCAGGTACTCCGAGCCATCTCACTAGCAGGGGTCTGCAACCTTTTCAATCAAAAGAGCCATTTTACGCCTTTCTTCACTAACATAAAAGTGTTCAGAGCCGCAACAAGGTGCTACAACTGTGATTATCAACTGGTGGCCCATGGGCCACTTTAAGTTTGGTGGAGGTGCTTTTGTGGCCAGTATGGGGTGACATTATAAATATCAAAAATATCTAATAATTTATATTTTTACAAATTAAGACAAATGAAAATACCAAATTCTTGTAGGAGGGTGTAGTTTTATAATTAATAAAAACTATGAACTATACAGACCTAAGTAATTTTTTTAACTGTGGAAAAATTTATTAACTATAGAAATAAAGCATAAAGTTAAAGTATGTTTTACTCCTTGTACATGTTCCAGCAAAAGAAATTAAATGAAAACTGCAAAAACTAGTCCTTTTTTTGTTGTTTGTATAACAACCAATAAAACTCACTTTTATGTTAGTTTTGAGCTGCTGCAGAGGGACCAAAGAGCCGCATGTGGCTCCAGAGCCGCAGGTTGCAGACCCCTGCACTAGCCCAACCAAAGTCCAGGACCCCTTACATTTTAAGACAGGTTTACAAGAAATCTAAAATAACTACCTATCAGCCACTTACAAACCAGTTATGTGATCACAATCTGATATGCCTACCTTTGTTGACATTGAAATGCTGTGAACATTCTTGCCTCTAGCCCGCGTTTGTGCTTGACGGATTTTTCATGCTGACGGACATCGTTCCTTCCCCCATGAGAGACACTAAAGTCGCAGTTACAAATCTTACAAAACACGTAATTGTGCCCCACCCTACTCCTCTTTAAATTCGCTGTCCCATTTTTCAAGATATTTACACGAAGTCTTAACTTTTTTGGCAATACTTCTCTCTCGTTACATTCATCTATCTCTGGTGTGTTTTTCCAGGTATCCCGCTGCTGCCAGCACTAACATCGCGAGAACTGCCACCGAGACTACTGCAGGTGGCAGTTCTCGCGAGGCTAGTGACAGAGGCACTGGAATGTTTTTGTTTTTTTTAAATAATATTATAATACGGGAAATTTCCGGGAAAATAATTTGGGATGACGACGGGAAAGAGGAGTAAAACCCGGCAGTTTCCCGGCCAAAACGGGAGACTTGACAGATATGGCCCCGCCCCCTTAACAACAGAGCGCTTCGAACGACCAAACCGAACTGCGCACCTCCCCTCCACCTGTCTGTACTGGTGTAACGCTAATTAGTTGCGTGCAATACTAGCTAGCTAAAATGCTAAAAACAAACAACACACGTCTCAGCTTCTCTCCATCCAGCTCTAAACTGCAGGTACAAACAGCTCGTCTCTCTCCCCCCACCCCGCTCTGAGCTGCCGGTGCAGGTTGCATCTTCCCCGCTCTAAACTGTCAGTACAAACACGCTCAGCTCAACTGCCTCTTGAGTGTCACAGTCGGTCCACAGACCAAGAGGCAGGTGATCAGAGACAGATCAGTCAGAAAAATGGATCATTCCTGCAGGAATAGATGAAGCTGAAACACCGACAAGCTTCAGGGTCAGCTGGACGCCTTGTCACAAGTTCTGGAAGTTATAGCTCATTTAAAGGCAACATATTTTGTTGTAGGTTACATTTATGCTCAACAGATCTTAAGCTTCATTTTTTTTAGTTGTTTTGGGAAACTACACCTGCACTTTAGTTTTTGTGGTGGATTTTGTTGATCTATATTTTGTGCAGACTTTTTCAATCTAAATAACATAAGGATCATTTTAATTTTTTTATTTTTATACTTTGAGACTGAATGCTTTACTAAATAAAGTAATTTCAGTAAAATTACCCCTCGTTGTTTATTTTATTTTATATAATACTGCAAAGCAACATGTTAAGTTAATTTTGTGAAATAACTTTGATTTCTGTTTTTTTATATCACGAAATTTATCGTCATCGTCAGAATGCTCTGAAATATCACAATATAATATTTGAGCCATATCGCCCACCCCTATATAGGGTGATTCAAAAAACAAACAAACAAAAAAAGAACTAAAATAAGGGAATGGGAAGTCACCAGTAGATTTCCCACTGCAGACCCAAGGGAGCTTGCTAAGCTAAATCACAAGGCTCTCTAATGAGTACAGAGGAGCCACTCGAACACACAGCTCTGAGCCAGCCAGATCACCATAACAACCAACCAGATGACCCACAATGCACCTCAGAACAAGCCTGACTGCAACACCGATCGGTGCTCCTGGCTTAACCCTGGTTTTCAGCTCAGAAACATCCTGCACTGGTATCAGAGTAAAAATGAACATTTCATCAACTGACCCCTTGAACTAAAACATGAATGGTCCTTTGTTGGAAAGCTGCTTACATTTCATTACCTCAACAATTTAATTTCAAATGTGAGCAAAGCATCTTGTTGATCATTACACAAGATTATGATGAGGGTAAAATCTGATTATGTTTGAAATATGATTTAACCCCATCCCCCTACCCAGCCTTGTTCCTGTTGGTGGGTAGACAAACATGGGGATCAAGCAGGACGGGGGCCCAGCAAGGGATTTTAAAAAGTAGGTTAATACTCATATGGACATCAACTGGATGTATAATTTTTAAAAAAAAATCAGCACAGATTTATATTGCATTTGTTTACACCACAGTTCACTTATGAATAAATATGTTTCAATTAGCAAAGGTCTAAATCTAAGCTAATGGTGCAAGAGGATGCTAGTGTTTTTAATTGTCTGCTACTACAGATAAGTTCTTGAAAGGCGTTTGCTTGGCCAGAAACCTGCCAACACAGCAATATGATTAAAGACTGTGACACACTATAAAAAAAAACAATATAAAAAACAAACAAGCAAACAAAAAAAAACACAACAGCAACAACAACAACAGGAGACCTGGAGGAAGGCTAGCTACATTGTAAGCTACTTTTGCCACAGCAAAAATCCCAGCCCCATCGATGGTGAAATCACTAGTGTGTCTTTTTCTACAGTCTGTTCAAGGTGTGACTCTTCCATACTTTGTTTCAACCACCAACACTTGGCTGTTTTAACAAAAGCCCCGAACAATAAATTAGGCATGGCAAGCTAAGCTGACTAGACAGAAATGCTCTTAAATGACAGAAATGCTCTTAAATGACAAGTCTTATGCTGACACTAGTCTGAAGTACACACCAGCAGTTTAACAGCTTGATTTGATTTAAAAAGGGTAAGTACAGTAAATACAAAAAGTGCCATATTCACACATTTAATTTAATTTGAGACATGTTAGGGTGCATGACGAATCACTTTTCTTTGGCAGGTCAACCAATCATGAAAGATGACATTCAGTCTGGACACAAGGTTTACACGGACACTGTGTGGGGGAAACGGATGTTTTGGGTATGTTAATTAGGTGAAAAGTTTTGCGTTGACACTGTCGAATTCTGTGGATACGACTCTCTCCCCCTCCAACCCCCGTCCTCATGATTTCACTGTAGTTACCATGCTGGGCCTTTAGATGGCGCTGTGATTTTTGGAACCTTCACTACTACGCATGCGCTGCCTGAGGTAAACAGCTGCCTGTCTGCTTTCCTCTCTGGCTAAAATCAGCTAACTACAAGTTGTTGTCAACAAGTTAACAACAAGTTAAAGCTGGAATTTGGACAAGAGTCAACAGATTTGAGTCAGTGGGACCCGCTTCATCTAACAAGCTGCACACTAGACGCTGAGACTGTGGACCAGAACCGCTGAGTGGACTGTGGACCAGAACCGCTGAGTGGACTGTGGACCAGAACCGGACTTTACTCCGTGATGCAGCTGACTTACAGCAGGTAAATCAACGTTCTTAATATAATGTTTGCTTGTGTTTACTTTGATCACACAACAACTGAGTTTTTATTTATTTATTTATTTATTTCTGCCAGGTGGAGAAGCTGTCGCTCCAGCAGGCAGACGGTTCGGCGCGGTTCTGATGGGTCCAGATGAAAACACAGCAAGAGTCCAGTTCATTAACGTAGTTACAGTTCGGTTCACGTGTTTTAATAGTGTGTTCAGTTTAATTCTCAGTGTTTGTGTTTAAACTTTGGTGCTGAATAAATAAATAAATAAATAAAAAATAAACCTGCTGTCTTCATTTTCACAGCACGTTACGCACTGTTTAAAAAATGTAACGAGTCCAGATAGATACTGTAGTTCAGATAAATTTACATCTCCCACGCCAACATAAATACTGTTTATTATTGTTAAACTGTTATATTTTGCAACGTGACACGTGAAATGTCAGACTGTCCACGCGCATGCGGGCTGCGCGCATGTGGTTGACACAAAAGCTCCACGGGAGATGTTTACATTATCAGCGGGGGGTCTGCGAAAAACTTCCACCTTGAGAGCAGGGTCAGAAAAGTATCGGTGTCATCGAGGGGGGCCAGCAGCGTCGTGTAGGCGATAAGCAAAGTCGCAAAGAGAAAGTAGCGGTTACACTCAAAATACGCGCCGTGTAAACTGGCCATAATCTTTCAAGAGCTCTACCCTCAATCTGAGGAGTGATGGGGGATGGGCCTCTGCCTGAATCAGGAAGACACAAAATCAATGAACTCGGAAAAAAATAAAATAAAACAACACTGTGTCACAAAGGTGTAAATACATTAAGCCAAGCATATTTGACAATAACCAGCATTGTAAAGGTTTTTAGTGATCTGATGAAATCTGGAATTAAGCATCAACCCAATTTTTTTATTTTAGTAAATAGCTGTAATGG
>JBBPBX010066134.1:0-19754 GCA_038048925.1 Garcialebias charrua | reverse complement strand
TTATTATTATTTTTAAATAATTTCATGCTTTTTTGAACAACTTCCTGCGGGAACCAGGAACCGGAAATACCGCCTCCGCCATTCATTAGTTCCAGAGTCTCGGCACTCGGCAGCCGGCTTTTGGAGGACTGTTTCTCCTAGGAATGTGCGATATGGCCTAAAATTCATATCACGATATGTATTGTGAAGGGTGGCGATAACGATATATATCGCGATATGTTTTTGGTATAAAAATTGCAATAGAAATGAAAAAAAAAAGCATAGGGTGTCCTTTTGCCATAATTTATTTTGAAAACTGCTACACCACAAAATAATCTCTATTAAGAAAATGTCACTACTGTACTAGGTCCAGAGTTTTTAAATAATTAACAACTCAAGCATTAGGCTTCTTTCTTGCAGTGCAAAACAGTGCAAAATATAAAAATATCTTGTGTAGTTTTAGCCATAAGTTTTAAACTAAAGAATATGTTGTTAACTCTTAACAGTTTCCAATATTGTCACTTAAGAAACGAACAGCAGAGCAGCATTTTACACTGAAAACACTTCACCCTCCAACCCTCTAGAGGGCGTCCCCTTCAGCTTTAAGGAGAGCTGACAAGGCGACCAGAAGAAGAACCAGTTTACTCTGTGGCTTTGACCAGAGGGTCTCGCAGTAAAATCACACAACACAGCGTTCTATTCACAGATCAGAGGGCAGGTTTCTCTCAAGCTGACCAACGCTTACTTTAACTTTCGACACACACAAAAAAAAACTTTCGACGGAACGCAGCGTTTTGCGCATGCGTCCGAATAAGGCAAAACTACGGCAAGTCGGACGAAGTTAGCATATAGCTTCAATACTTAGCACTCGAAGAAAAGACTTTAACACCACTTATGCACAGTTTTAAACTAAAAAAAAGTATCGATTAACTCTGACAACTCTAATTTAAAGCTGACCAACGCTTACTTTAACTTTTGACAACAAAAAAAACTCGACGGAACGCAGCGTTCTGCGCATGCGTCCGAATATGGCAACACAAGCCGGACGAAGTTAGCTTGTAGCTTAGCACTCGAAGAAATATACTTTTAACATCACTTACGCACAGTTTTCAACACAAAAAAGTATCGATTAACTCTGACAACTTTGATTGTACACTTCAACACCACTTATGCACAGTTTTAAACTAAAAAAAGTAAAGATTAAATCGGACAACTGTGATTTTCTGCGGTTAGCCGGTAGAAGGCAGATCTCTATCGTAGGCTAAATTTATATCGTTTATACCGTGTACCGGTTATACCGCGCATCCCTAGTTTCTCCCATAAGAGGATGCCTCATACGGATAAATTAACTGGAAACACTCCCTGAACTCTGTGAATTTCTCAGGACTGGAGCAGCAGCCGCGATCGCTCCGCCGATCGCTCCCACAGCGCTGCGCGAGACCAGCAGCTCATGGTATGAGCTAAGGCTAACATGCTCCACCAGAGTTGCAGATTCGACAGCCGGCTTTGTGCGATCAGAGGTTCCTGGAGCTCGCCTCGATATCGGACTGGAAGCAGAAGATATCGGGGGACACCCAGCTAACTTGGAATAACAAAGCCGACAGCCTTTTTGAAGCTGCAGCTAAACTGGACTGCCCGTAACTGCGCAGCGGACTCGGTGGGGCTAATCGAATGCTAACAGGTACTGCTAATGGCGGCGCTGGCAGACGGCTTTTGGTAAGTTATTAAAACTTTTTTCTAGCTCCAAATGTATGAAGATAGCATACTAACAGTCCTTCCTGTAAAGGGTTTGGACTGCATGGTGCTACAGGAAGCCTGTGAGCTCGGACGTAACACAGCGGAGGGAGGCAAACAGCTCAGCTCAAAGTAAGAAATTAATTTTTTATATTTTTTATTCATATTTTAAAATATTTTAAAGTCCCAAATTACGAATTTTCGGTTTACCAGCAACTCATAAGTACGGAACTCGCTCGTAAGTCGGGGACTACCTGTATATGAATAGAATGCAGCAGCTTTAATCACTGGTGCCTATATCCAGCAGTCACTGTGCAAGAGGCAGGGGACACCCTGGACATGTCTCCAGTCCATCACAAATAATTCAAAATACAAACAAAGATTTCAGCCTACTGTATTGCATAAACATTTAACTCAAAATAAAATAGACTTCAAAATCATATTGCATTCATCCATGTTTCAAATGTGTATGGATGGATTTTGTTTAAAAGATTTGTTTGGTAAACTTTTCAACAACAGCCATCTATCCATCATCTTTACCCGCTTTATCCTTATCGGGTCCTGGAGGTCACTGGTTCGGGTCAGATTTCTTTTTCTTTCTGCCACCTTTCATTTGATGTATTCCTTCATATACAGGTAGTCCCCGATTTACGAGCGCTCTGATCTACGAGGTTCCGGACTTACGAGCTGGCGAATTATTGGAAAAAACGCAAAAAATACTGAGTTTTCCTGTGTTTTTTCACCACAGTTCGTTAGCTAAACATGTGGACACACGTTTCCGATCATTTTTATGCACTCATAAGCAGTTTTTCGATGAAAAACGAGTGTTCGTAGTCGCGCTAGCAAAACCGTTCCAATTTACGAGCGAAATTCCGGACTTACGAGAAGCGTGGCGGCCGTTCCAAATTACGAGATTTCCGGTTTACGAGCGCCTCGTTGTAACGGATCTCGCTCGTAAATCGGGGACTACCTGTACTATGAGATATGGTTTTATTTTCTTTATCTTATGGGTTTTAATGTAAAAAAATTATTATTATTTTTTTTCAAAATCGATTTTGGGGCTTTTAGAATCTATCCACCTTATTCTTGGGGGTGTCACTGTAGAAGCGATAATGTGTCTTACTTCCGTTTGACCCCGGAAGTAGAATTTCTGCATTGGCTCCTCGTTGTTTTCTTGCCAATCTGTCGCGTCGTTGAAGTTCTGTTTTCTGTTATTTCGAGCTAATATTGTCACGAAGATGTCACGAAGATGTCTTGTGGAGCTCGGGTACCTGTTGCGCTGTTCGTGGCTGTACGAATAATCAAGACGAAGCTGAATTTGTGGCTGCAACTAGTGTGTGTTGAACATGCTCCGAAAACAAAAACCTGCATCCTTCTTTGTGGCTGGGCTACGAGAAACCACCTGAAAAAAGACTCTGTATCCTCCAGAGGATCGAGAACACCAGGTATGATTTAAGAGACAGCTTTTAGTGTTATGATTTTATGTAGTCAGTGATTAAATGATACTAATATTTTCGTTCATAACTGGCAAATAAACACACGCACCTATATATGTATGCTGTGTGTGCGTTTATTTATACATATCTATCTATATATCTATATATATATATAATATAGGTGTGTGTTTATATATATATATATAATATAGGTGTGTGTGTGTTCATAAATGAACCCTAATGTTTGTATACTGTACTTTTACTTTCAGATGGGCTTGATGAGAGTGTGGAGCTGCTCAACACCACCAGTCACATGCAGCATGACTGTTGGAATGTGGATTGACATAATGTCAGAACAAACCAACAACCTTATTCTATGGTTGCCCCGTGAAACAATTAAAGCAACATGTTTTGCAGAAAGCTAAAAACTTGGACTCCAGAAGTGAATCATACATGCAAATAACACTGTGAAATATTTATTGGCTGTTTCTCCCTCTGGAATAATCATGTTTATTTCAGATGCTTATGGTGGTAAATGCAGTGACAGGTATATAACACAGAACTCTGGGTTTCTGGACTATCTGCGTGCTGGAGATCAGGTGATGGGTGATCGTGGTTTCACAGTGAGGGACCTGCTGCAAGAGCTATGGTGTCAATGTAATCATTCCAGCATTCACACGCAAAGGATGCCAGCTTATTTCAAGTGAGAAGTGAGAAGACATTAAATGTAAACATTTTTCTCAAACAAGTACATTACTGGTGTACTTGCTGTAAACGTAACACAACTCAACATGTTTTTTAAAGGATGCAATGTTAACACATTAGAAAAGTATTTGCTAAAATGATTTGTTATGTACAATAGTTGCAAGGTTAGTTTTTTGTGTGCACTATATCAGTTAATTTTGGATTAAACTACTGTTTCTATCTAAATGTCACTTTTTTCATTATCAAGTTTTTAAAGATCGTTTCCTGTCTATTTCATTATTTGTTTTCATTTACTGTATTTTATTAAAAGTTCTCAAGGTGCTTCATTTGTGAATCAGTAAAGTCTTTGTCAAAAGAAATGTCAAGCTCCAGGTGCTCAGTTGGTGTCCAGATAAACATCTTGCAGCTCAAAAGTCCAAAGCAACATCATTGTTAGCTGGACCTGGTGATGTGGATTTTTAATGCTTAGACTGGACTCTGTGTTTGCCTTAAGGTAAATAAGATTGTGTCCCACCTCTCTTAACATAACAGGACCAACCTTGTTAATGTGAAGATACTAATAAGCTTCAGAGCTTTTCAGATTGCTCATCGCTTCGCCATCTGAAGCAACTGTCAAAGTAGCTAAGTATGCTAGTAGCTAAGTATGCTAGTAGCTAAATATGCTAGTGTACGTTATTTTCGGACACTTCTTCAAGTCGTCCTCCCACCCCTCAACAGCTGTAGGTAGCGGTAAAACAATATCTCCACATTTGAGTTGTGATAGTTTGTGTTCCCACATATTTTATGACCTAAAACCTCTGACGAAAACCGGTTAGCGCGTTGCTAGCGTGTAACAAAAGTGCCGGTTCTGACTTTCGGCGGAAGTCGTTCACATAATTCGCGCAAGGCATCATGGGGGCTAGGAATAAGGTGGATTCTGAATCGCTAGGACTAAAAAAAATAGATTCTTTAAAAAAATTGATTTTTTTTCCCCCTGCACCCCTAGTAACTTTGCAAGGCTAGGACAGTAGCTGACTGGAGTTTCGAGCCCTGTCAGACACCAGGACACTCTTTACTTGTCAGCAGGACGGAAACAGACGGCGTCTGTTTTCCCAATGGTGTCTGATCAATGAGAATCCAGTCTACTGTACAATACCCACCATCTGGAGTTTCACTAGTCTCTCGCAAATGGAGGAGGGACCGGCTTCATGTGTCCCAGGGAATACTGAGAGACTGTCTCTGGGAATATCAACATGCTGTTAAGCAGGCCAAGTCACAATACCTCTCCAATTTAATCTCCACAAGCTGCAACCGGCCGAGGGTGCTATTTAACACAATTCAGTCTGTCATCAATCCCTCTGTCAATGTTCTGAAAACTGCCACACAGTCTACCTGCGATGACTTTCAGAGTTACTTTGTCAACAAAATAGACTCTATCATGCAGAACATTGTCAGCCCATCAAACACTGTCCAATCATGTGCGTCTGCAATAACCACTGCTGTTTTTGACGAGTTCGACCTGGTTTCACTGCCTAACCTCAGCAAGGTGGTTCAGCAGATGAAACCAACAAACTGTTCTCTGGACATCATTCCCTCTAAAATGCTCAAACAGTCCTTTGATGTAATTGGTCCTTGTGTTTTGTCATTCATTAACAGCTAACTAACTTCAGGTTTTGTGCCATCTGCTTTTAAACATGCTGTGGTCAGGCCCCTTCTCAAAAAAACAGGCTTAGATCAAACAGCTCTCTCTAATTTCAGGCCAATTTCCCATCTGTCATTTTTATCAAAGGTCCTAGAAAATATTGTTTTTATTCAACTTCAATCTTTTCTAGAGCTCAACAACCTGTTTGAAAATTTTCCGTCTGGTTTCAGAGCCCATCACAGCACTGAATCGGCACTGCTCAAAGTGCAGAATGACATTCTGTTGTCCCTGGATGAAAAAAACCCTGTTCTGCTGGTCATGTTAGACCTCTCAGCAGCTTTTGACACCGTCGACCATCAGGTACTAATCAACCGTTTGTCTCAGCAGGTTGGCCTCTAGGGAGCTGTGCTTAAGTGGTTCAGCTCATACTTAACCGGGAGAACTTTTTCTGTCATGATAGGTGATCTGTCCTCTTCATCAACCCCTCTGACCTCTGGCGTACCACAGGGATCCATTCTGGGGCCAGTTCTCTTTTCTCTTTACATGTTGCCACTAGGATCAATCATTGTACGCCATAATCTGTCTTTTCATATGCATGCAGACGATCTACAAATCTATCTGCCGGTCACTCTCAACCCCTCACCCAGTTCAAACACTATTTTCAACTGCTTAAATGACATTAGGCACTGGCTCTCTCAAAACTTTCTCCACCTTAACACTGATAAAACAGAATGCATTTTATTTGGTGCACCCGGTGACACCAGCAACATCCTTCCCAGTCCAAGTTTCGGTTTTCCCCTCCCCCACTTCAACCAAGTGGTCAGAAATCTTGGAATGCATCTTGATTCCAACTTAAAGCTTGATAAACAGATCAGTTCTGTTGTCAAAACCAGCTTCTTTCAGCTCCGTCTGCTCTCTAAAGTAAAGTCACTCCTCAGCCGTAGTGATCTGGAGAAGGCCATCCATGCCTTTGTGACCTCCAGACTTGATTACTGTAATGCTTTGTACGTTGGAATTAATCAATCCTCCATCTCCCGTTTACAGCTTGTACAGAACTCTGCTGCCCGCTTTTTGACCAACACACAAAAATGTGAACACATCACTCCTGTCCTGTCCTCGCTACACTGGCTCCCCATTCAGTTCAGGATACAGTTCAAGCTGCTGCTGTTTGTTTTTGAAGCTCTGAATGGACTTGCACCTCTCTACATCTCAGAACTTTTGAAAGTCAATCAGCCCAGCAGAGCTTTACGCTCTGCCAGTCAACACCTGCTGGAGGTGCCTCGCTCAAGGTACAAACAATGGGGGGACCGGTCCTTTTCTGTTGCTGGCCCAAAAGCCTGGAACAGCCTCCCCCTTGAGCTGCGTGCCACCTCTGATCTGACTCTGTTGAAAACCAGACTGAAGACCCATTTGTTCAAAAAAGCTTTCAGTGTGTAACTTTTATTACTGGTACTTTTGGTATTTTAGTATGTAGCATTTTTATTTCCACTGCCTCCTTTTACTGCTGCTATGTTTTTATTTTTATTTTCACGGATTTATTGTACCGGTTTTTATATTTTCTGTCCTGTTAAGCACCTTGGTCAATACAAGGCATTGTAGGAAGGTGCTATACAAATCAAGTTTATTATTATTATTATTATCTCCTTCCTAAGGGTTGCTCTCCCTCGACGCTTACTGTTTATGTAGCGGCAATATCCTCTACCATACCGGCATTGATGGCCGTGCGGTGGGGAGCCATGACAAAGTCTCTCTTCTCTGCGTGGTGCCAATAGGTTACACCCGCTGACAACTACACGAACACCAGTTTGGCAGATGCCCTTGATTCTCGAAGCTCTGTGCCGCCCTCCGTTTGAACCTCTAACGCATGTGAACCCCAAGTGGTTTTCATATAAGATGGCTTTTTGTTGGCTATGGCCTCAGCGAGGGGATCGACGAGCTACAGGCTCTCTCTCTCAGCTCCTCATGCCTCAAGTAGGACCCTGAGGGCTTGGATGTTACCTTGTGGCCAAACACTACATTTGTACCAAGGCGTTATCTCACTAACTGTAACCAACAATTGAGGCTGACAAGTTTTCAGCCTACACCTGGTGAGGGGTCTGGACTATTGTGCCCCAGTGAGAGCAATGAAGGCATACGTTGCAGCTACTGCTGCTATGAGAGGTTCAGACAAGCAGTCTATGTCTTAGAGGCCTAGGATAGGCTCTCCTCTTTCCAAACAGCGCCTCTCCCACTGGATCGTGGATGTAATTTGCCATGCCTACACCGCGAGGCATGATCCCCTGCCAGTCAGTCAAGGCCCATTCTGCCAGGAGCGTGTCCGCTTGTGGGGCTGCCCTGAGAGGGGTTCCAAGGGAAGCAATATGTGCTGCCGTATAATGGGCTTCCCCAAGCACGTTCACCAGACTTTACAGAGTTAACGTGGCCACCCCTCATCCCCTGGACCAAGGGTTTCTGCAAGGGTCCTCTGGGCCTCCTCAGTGAGGTAGGTGCTCAGGATTCCTCGTGACATCGTTGGTATTAGTCATTCAGTGCTTTCAGCACCGCCCTCTGGCGGTCAGGAAGGATGAAATAGAACAAAAATTACGTATGTAACTATGGTTCTATGAATCCCGGATGACCGCCAGAGCTTCTCTGTCACTCAGAATCCTTGCTTTCCACGAGAAGATTCTGTTGGAGCAGAGTCGCGGATGACGCTAGGCTATATAGCCTCTGATTAGTCATCCGGTCACACGCGTGATCGTTGTTATTATTACTCGGAACAGCACATAAGCGAATGGTACATTCAGTGTCTAATCTAAAAAAGTTAAGTCTGGTCCTCTGGACATTCAAAAAACAAAACAAAACATTCCGTGGCTGGAACATTCAATGCTTTCAGCACCGCCCTCTGGCAATCATCTGGGATTCATAGAACCGTAGTTACATATGTAACTTTCGTTTTCCTTCATGAAAAAAACATACACAGCTAGTTCTGCACTGAAGATTCATGTCAGATTGAGTGTCCTCATTCTAATAAGTATGCTACTTTTTGGTTTGTTGAAGAGACAGCAGAAAGTGTTATGTCACTCATTTTGTGTGGGTCATAAGACTCAGTAAAGGAATGAGGATATCTTCTGTAACTGCCAGTGTATAAGCTGCTATTTTTGTCTCACACTTTGTACACCGCGGTTTATTTGCAGGAGCGTCTTAATTATGTATTTTTTCACACTTTTAATCATTTATATTTTTATATTTTATTTTGACAGACTTCCTGTCATCTCTCAGCACTTTCCTGCTGCTGAATAACATTTTCCTTTGACAGAGCTGGGGACAAATACGACCACCCAGCGCCCGCCCCTCTTGTGGGCAGGCTTTTGTTAAAGACCGTGTAAAGTGAAATTAAATGTGTGTTTTTAGTTTGTCACATGGCATAAATGTGTTATTAATCACCCATATAAGTCTGACTGATTAAAAACATTGTTTACCTTATAAAATTAAGTCTCAAAAATCATGAAAAAACATGATTTTGCCTTGCCCTGGAACGCTGGGGGCGTGTCAGTGCGTGGGCGTGGTTTCAGCGCAGCTGCGCTGACTGTGTGGAGGTGGAGAGGCAGGCAGCAGAGATCCAGTAAACCTGCTCTGTCTTTATTTGAGTTCTGTCTGTAACAGCAGCTACTTTTTCCAAGAGTTACGCTGTTTTTGTAAATAGTTTTCTTGTGTGTTTTTAATCTGGAATGAATTAAAAAAAAAATAGTAATAAAAAAAAAAAAGAGTTGTACCATGCGGGATTTGAACCCGTGGGGTTTGGGACGGAAGGCAAGCGCTCTAACCATTGTCCTATCCAGGCATTACAGATACTCGGTATAATACCACGCAGTATAAAAACATGTTATGATTTGTACGGGTGCCCTGACCATTACGACATCCAGGGAAGATGCACGAACGAGGCATAATTGATTAGCTAGCTAACAATGAACAAAATATCTATGCTATTGCTATCTGATGCTATCTGCGATTCGCGAGTGAACGGCTCCACCGAGGCGAATTTATACGGCTGGAGCTGCAGGGGGTGGGGCTATACTAATGAGGACCGCGTGACGAAACGCGGTCACGTTTAAAACACGCCTAAAAAATCCTGAAACAGAAAAATGTTTATACACAGTTTGCTCTATAACTCCAAAATTAATTGAGCTACAATTTTGAGACTTTTTACTCATTTACAAGATTACCATTATGACATTTATAATGTTTATTGAAGAAAATGTTGAAATTCACTTTACACGGTCTTTAAACAGAGTGAACACCCTCAGATCAGATCAGATCCAGACCTCTCGCTCACAGTTTCAGATTTCCTACCATAACTCCACCCACTCTGTCATCATGTGACCAGAAGTCTAACCTTAATGACCAATGATACTGTCACTGACCCTTCCTCCAAGATGCACGTGCATTAATGAGGCTTCTGGTTTACAGTAAGGTTAAAAAATCTGATCAATAAAATACACCTGTGACAGGTCACAGTGGACCAGTGAAACTTAGCTACTGTAAATGTAATGCACAAGCACTAAATTCTTCAGGTTCTTCAGATCTGTTACTGTATTTTATGCCTCGCGCACAGACTTTGCTCATTCATCCATAATGCAAAACGCACAGAGGATTTTTTTATGATGCAGCTTTCAAATTAAAAGCTATCGACCTGGCTGTCGTAGAAGGAACCAGAGCTGCCGCACGTGAGCTCTGCATCAACGAGTCGATGATCAGGCGCTGGAGACAAAAACAACAAGAAACAACAAAAGCTTTGAGAGGAAGAAAAGGCAGATGTCCCGAACTTGAAAACATTCTGGAAGACTGGGTGAACACACAGAGAGCAGACGGCCGAGGGGTTTCCACCGTGTAGATCCGACTGAAAGCCAAAACAATCGCCACCAATAACCAGATTGAAGATTTTAATGGTGGGCCATTGTGGTGTCTGAGATTTATGAGACGAAAAAGACCTTTCCATCAGGGACTTTGTGACTTTGTGTCAGCAACTCTTTCCAGACTACGAGAAAAAAACGTACAAACTTTCGCACTTTTACTCAAGAAAAGATGGAGGAAAATTCCATTGGGCCAGACGAGATCATAAATATGGATTAAGTGCCTTTAACATTTGACCTGCCGCCCTCTAGAACTGTTAACAAGAAAGGCGAGTCCTCCATCACGCTGAAAACAACCAGCCATGAGCGAACACATTTCACGTGCATTCTGAGCTGCACACCATCCGGACAAAAGCTTCCAATGGTGATTTTAAGTGGATAACGACGCCAAAAGAAAATCTACCGAAAGATATCGTTGAGAGTTAACAAGAAAGGATGGATGATGGAAAGCCTTATGAAGGACTGGCTGAAGGAATGTTATGGTAAGCTAGTGGGGGATTTTTTTTCACATTGTTCATTCTGGACAGCATGAGGGCTAACACTACAGATCCTGTGAAAGCAGCAATCAAGAAGACAAACTTTTTCAGCTGTGATCCCTGGGGGCACGACGAAGTATCTGCAGCCACTCCACATCAGTGTGAACCGTGCATTTAAAGCAGCACTGTGAACTGTGTGTGAGGCTTGGATGACAAGTGGTGTGAAATAGTTTACCAATACTGGCCACATGCACAAAGCAACTTTTGCCCAAGTTTGCCAGTGGATCCTGACAGCGTGGGGCAGTGTAAAAAATCCACTATCATCAACAGATTTCGAAAGGCTGGACTGCTGCGTGATGATGCGGACAGGACGAGGAAGAGTGACGTCAAGAGCGACAAGGAGCCAGTGTGTGATAACGCTTCTTTGAGCCTCCAGTTCTGACACTGAAGAAGATGACTTTCATGGACACAGGAGGACAAAGAACAGAACGATGAGTGACTTTTGGTCGATCGTTGGTGGGGTATTTTTTTGCCCAGTTAAAGACTATTCCCCCTCCCTTGGGTCATGACGTGGGCTCACTTGAGCAGAAATCCTCTAAGCAGTCAAGTTTGTACATATTTTAATAAAAGTTTTTTAATTATTTCTGTGTGACATCTGTCTGTGTATACAGTAAATATGTGTTTAAATACATTAAACACAATAAATCTCATTTTAAGCTCACATCAGAACACATTAAACACAGCAACAGGAGGGCTCTTCCCATTTCTTCCCCTCATGTGAGCTCAGCGGAGAAGTCAAGTCAGATTTATTTTTAAAGCAGTCAGTCAATCAAGACCGATACATATTTAAAGTTTAAAAAAAAATGTGTACAGTAAATATGTGTTTAAATACCAGGATCTCATTTTAGCACATCTCGTGCCTGAAACTGAGCAGTTGAGACAACAAGAGGGAGAAGGGGCTGTTCCCTCTTCCTCCCTCCTGCTCATATTAGCGCTGAGGAGAAATCACATCAATTTAAGATAATTTAAAAAGGACATTTGAAAACAGCAGCTGATACAAACACTGTTTAACAATAAAAATCAATGGTACTAATTTAATGAATATTTACCGTATTTTACCTGAGAATATAATAATACCAATAAGACTTCTGGGTAATATATACCGGTATATAATTTTAAAATAATTTTGGTTATGTAGATGTTTGGCACTGTTCTGTTCTGTGATTATGCTTAGAGAGTCCTTGTGTTCATTTTGAAGGCATAATGGTTGTATCCATGAGCCAGACAGTGAAGCTTCATGAAGACGTGACGATGATGCAGTCTGAGCGTGTGTTGAAAGCAAGCTATATTCTGTGAGCACCATCAGGTGGCTGATTCTTGTACTACAACAAGAAAGCTGCACGCTGCCGGAGCTGGCCACAAATCCTGACGAAGGGTGGATGCCTGCGGCTTAATAACCGGGGCATCTTATTTATGTACAAAATTATGACTTATCTTATATTTAGTATGTGCAGCTTAGCGACAGGTGTGTTCTGTAGCCCAAAAATTCTGGTAGTTTAGGGGTGAGGGACAGACTCACCTCTGTAAGCTTGCCACAGACAGTGCATTTGGTTTTCAGGTTTGATTTGGGAGGATTTTGCTTATTCTCATATGCACCTAAACAACCAGTGGTGCAGAACTCCTGGAAAGATTCACTAGAGTCAACCTGGGCCACAATTGTACCCTTAATGTTTGTGATGTCCCTGGAAAACACAAATACATCATAGATTAAAAGCAACTTATGAGGCTGGTCAGGCTGTAAGAAAATAAAAGAAATAGCCCACCTAAAACAGCTAGGATGTTATTAGTTCAAATGGAAAAACTGTGTTATAGACAATAAAATAAGCATTTCATTGTAAGACTCACTTTTTGCACATGGTGCAGCTCTTCTTGGGGGCAGGTTTGTGTGAGAAGGCAGAGAGACAAGTAGTGGAGCAGAACAGGTGTGAGGAGCCTTTACGCTGGTAAGCTGTTTGGCCTTTCTTCAGAGGCTTTTTACAGTTAGCACATGTTACCTAAAATTTGGGAAATAATGATTTTACTGCAAGTTTCTCACCATTAACAAACTAATGAACTCGTTTCTAGTTTGTAGTAAACATCTAAAGCAAACAAGTATACAGTCACAAAGTCAAAAACAAAGAATTATGTTATAATTGGCAGCAAATTCATTGTCAATATTATTCACATTTTAACAATACTTCTGTATGTCAGCTTTACATCTTTCACATCAGCTGCCATTTTGTTTGCACAATTCTTTTCAAAAATGGTTATGACTTTTTTTTTTTTTTTTTTTTACAAAATAAATCTCAGTTGTTGCAACTAAAAAGGCCATCCCTGACAATAGTGGATTACCTTCACTGTTCTGGGCTGTGACTGGGAGCCCGAAGAGGAAGTGGATGAGGAAGACTGGCCTGCAGGCTTGGGCAGAGAGGTGGCAGGTGATGGAGAGTCCACTCCTGTATGCTTTTGGTTGCGGGGAACTGAAGCAGACTGAGAGATCCATGAATCTAGAAGATAAAAAAATCTCAAAAATTAATATTCAGCCTACTGGTCCAATTTGTGACTGAATGAAGCAAAGTCCCAGCAACAATGCTATAAAACCTTGTTAAAATCATCTAAAAGATGTGGACTTGAACAAGAACAAAGTGACGGTTGACTAAACGTTTGAAACATTAGCTGTTCGGCAAATAGTCTTCAAATTTTGCAAGTCTGTATATTCCTCTTCTTCCTCCCAGTATCACACATTGGTTATTCACTAATATTTGAGTACTAAAACAAGCGATCAAGGTTTGAAATGTAATAAACATGGCATGAGGCTCACTAAATATCAGGCAACTAAATTTCCCCAGTGAGAATATATCCTATAATAATAATAATAATAATAATAATAATAATAATAATAATAATAATAATAATAATAATAATAATAATAATAATAATAATAGGGGTGCAGGAAAAAAATCTATTTTTTTTAAGAATGTAGATTCTTAGTCCTGGCGATTCAGAATCGATTCTAAAACGTGTTTAATTTTATATTTTTTTCTCGCTCCTACTCCTGAGCGTACTGCATTTTGCATTGTGTCCATTTGGCCGCCGTAGAATTTTGACCGTGTAGGCCATCGTACAGCAAGCTAGTTAGCCAGCTCCCTTTAGCTAAATGGAGCCTGCTAGCATGAAGGAGGGAAGAGGGAGACAGCATGATTCAACTTGCTCCATCTTTAAAAATCATTTCAGATCCTACAATGTTCTGGAGAAGACAGAGCTTAACAAGAGAACGGTTATTTGCAAGAAGTGTAAGATAAAATTACGGTACAGTATTTTGGAAATATGATAAAATGCGCAGAAGATGAAAGAAGCAGACCAGCGAATCTTGCTGCAAAGATTTCTCTCTCCATCTCCTGCTGTATCACAAAGCATTTACAAGCAGACAGCTCAGTGGAAGTTGAGGGGTTTAGTTTTACTTTTAAAGGGGACCACAGATGCAAAATTCACTTTTTAATGTTTTTGTACTCAACTTTGGGTATTTACTTCATAAAAAAACAGTCCTAAGGCCAAAAAAATGCACCCAGTGGTTTATTTACTATAAGTATATTTATTTATCTTAGATAGAAACGCGCCGATTGCACTTCCTGCGGTTTGTTACGTCACAAACCGCAGCCACAACCCACAGCCACAACCCATCCCAACCTTTGTCCCGCCCCCGTCACCTAGCAACCCCTGGTAATGCTCCACCCAGAGCCATATAAAGTGAGAGTTGCGACACTTCCATCGAGTTCCGTTGTAAGAATGGAATGTGGAAGTCACGTGGGTCACGGAGGGGGCGATTCGTTCCATGCTCTGGTTACAGACTGAAGCTGCCTGCAGTAGCGCTCTGTCGCCGCCAGAGGGCGCAGCTCCACAAGGTTTCCATAGCCGTTGTTTGGAACGATTGACCCCTGTCGGCGACTTCAAAGAGTGTCAGAACTCTCTATATATATACCATACCATACCATACCATACCATACCATTTTATTTATAAAGCACTTTAAACAGGAACAAGTCCACACCAAAGTGCTGGACAAACAAACACGCAACAGGCAACACATACAATGAAGTACAACACGAAAAACATAAAAACATTGCAGATCATAAATCAAACGATCCAGTACACATCAGCTGGCATTGAAAGCGATGGAGTAGTAGTGAGTTTTTAACCGGGATTTGAAAACCGAGAGGGAGGGGGCCTGTTTGATGAGCAGCGGTAACTCGTTCCAGAGTCTTGGGCCTGCTACAGAGAACGCTCTGTCATGGCTCTGGCTCCACCCACGCGGTTCCTGAGTTCATCTCAGCCTGCACACTAGGTGGCGGTATGCACCTAACTGTTGTTTGCGATCCGCCATAAATCAAATGGAGAAGAAGAAGAATAGTTCATCTCAACAGAATGGCTCCTAAAGTTAAATGTTGCGTTGTTGGCTGCATTACACAACATGTGTCGATACACACTCTTCCAGTCTCAGAGAGCAGAGATGCGTGGCTTAATTTTATTTTTAATGGCAATGTCCAGGCGACATTACCGTAGAAGAATTACACTTCTTATATGATGAAGGACTACTTTTGCACAACTGCCAGTTTGGTTGAGTGGTTAGCGCACTCGGCCGCCACCCGGGAGACTTGGGTTCGCATCTTGTCCATTGCATCTTTTTTTTTTCCCCTTTTTTTTTTAAAGCCTTTTGTTTCGGAGAAACCCTCTCTGACACTCCTGGCGCAGATAATGGAGCACTAAGCAGATTTAAAATTGATAGTTTTCAGATAAAAAGACAGCACCGCTGTGAGTGTGTGTGTGTGTGTGTGTGTGTGTGTGTGTGTGTGTGTGTGTGTGTGTATGTGTGTCCGCCAGTGACTGCTCGCAGCCTCCAGCTCGCGCGCACGGTGAGAGTGAGGGAGAGAGGGAGTTGGACATTACAGAGGAAGAATAAAAAATGACACGACAACTTGTACACTCTGATCTGTCGTGGTCCAGTTCAGCTCAGTCAGCTCGACTCTGTGGCAGTAACGTGAGTTGACTTCCTCGTCTGCCTTTGGAGGGCGGAGTTAATGTAAGCAGATCTTTGAAGGGCGTGCCACGAGATCTCATTATCATAAACCGGTCGTTCAAAACGAAAGTTAAAAATGGCAGAATTAAAAAGGGTATAATTGATTATCTAAGAATTATTTTGTGTATTAAATTGAATAAACAGTGTCTGGTAACCCCAAAGAAATACCATAAAAATTTTAAAAACATATCTGTGGTCTCCTTTAATACTCTGGTAGCAACGTACGTTATTCCTTAATGTAGACAAAGGTCCACACAGCTCCAGCATGAAACGAAAATAATGAGGGAGAAGCTCTGATGCAGCTCAAAGGTAACTTGTTTTCTCATATTACCGGTATACTAAAACTTATAGACAAGATGTACAACAAACATATTTGTCTATGATGGACTGGAGACCTGTCCAGGTGTCCCCCGCCTTTCCCACATTGATTGCTGGACATGGACATCAGTGACACCCATGACTCTTAAAGGTGGGGTGACATTAGGGGTGGGCGATATGGCTCAAAAATTATATTGTGATATTTCAGAGTGATATCACGATAACGATAAATTTCGTGATATAACCCCAAAAAAAAAGAAATCAAAATTAATTTAACATGTTGCTTTGCAGTATTGTAAATTTTTTAAAAACAACAAGGGTTAATTTGACTGAAATTACTTTATATAGTAAAGTATTCAGTCAGTATAAAAATTAAAAAATTAAAAATATCTGTTATTTAGATTGAAAAAGTCTGCACAAAATATAATGGACTATCTTTAGGCTTTTAATACCTAGTAGTTCTTTGACATTCTTGTTAGGTCTAAATTGTTTTTAATTTTTAACTGGCTGTTTTTTATTGTTATTTTTGATTGTTTGTTTTATTTCTGTATTGTTCAGCACTTTGTGCACCTTCTGGCTGCTGAAAAGGGCTCTATAAATAAAGATTGATTGATTGATAAACAAAAACCACCACAAAAACTAAAGTTCAGGTGTAGTTTCCTAAATCACTCTCCATGTAAAATATATTATTCTTTGTTTCTAAAGAGTGACACGGTCGAAAATTTGTTGACGGTCCCTAACGTCTCTGAATAGGGGCAGACTCAGCGCGGCTGCCCGAAATCAGACTCCATGAAGTGGACTGACGAGAGCAACGCACCGATGAAGACACGGAGCTCGAATATCCAACTTCCAACTTGAAAATAACTTCACTGTGGTTTTCTCTTGGTCCGTGGAGAGCCGCGCGTGTTTGTAGAGACAGTTTTCAGAGCGAGGGAGACCAGCCCGCAGCGCGGCTGCTCAGTGGGGTGGGGGCATTTGATCCTCTACCTGCTGTTCAGAGCAGGGGACAGAAGCTGACACGACGCGCGGTTTGTTTTTATCATTTTAGCTAACGTGTTACACCAGTACAGACTGGTGGAAGAGAGGTGCGCAGTTCAGTTTGAAGCGCTCGGTTGGGGGGCGGGGCGTCCTTACGTATCACGTCATGAAATTAGCATATCATGATATCTTTTTTTTGCCCGGGCAAGCTATTTTTACCGGTATTATCGTAAACGATATGATATGGCCCAGCCCTAGTGACATGATTATTTTACTATGCATAAAATTGCTCAAAATATATATATTTTATAATTTAAATATGTTTGTTTTTGCAAACAAAATGATAAATCACTTTAATTTTGCTTTAAAAGTGATTTTGAACTTCACGCCGTGTTTAATCATGGGAAATCCGATTACACGCGAACGCACCATCTGTGACGTAGTGTGCAGAGTGTGAGGCAGAGCTCTGGGCTTGTCACAGTGCGCGTGTGTGAGCAGCTCCACATGAAGGTAAGTCTGATACAGCATCAGACCTAAATTAGATCCTGTTGTTTCTTGTTCCATTACCCAAACTATTTCAGGGTATATGCAGAAATTCCAGAGTTGAATTTAATACCTTTTAATACCATCAAAATATTTTTTAATACCATCACGGCACCGAGCTGTAACCGTAGCGGCAACCTGTTGTACTTCAGTTTAGAGCAACTAATTGTAAAGTGATAGATTACTGTCATTTTCTTCCTAAACTTTGGTAGTAAATGTAGTTTTATAACAATTACTGGATACATCAATTTGCTTCTTGCCTCAATAAAAGCACTGACCTACTTGTTATTTAAATCTAACCCAAGAGAAAAAGTTTAATTGTTCCCACACATAACATATCTCTAATGGCAAACAAAAACTGTAAACTTGAAAACAGAACAGTTTAGTTAAAATAATTCAACACTGAACACATGCATAATTCAAAAAGAGAGGTAGAAAATAATAACTACTGTATTTTTCATCCTGTAAGTTGCAGTTTTTTGCATAATTTACATGCCTTGCAACTTATAGGACGAAGTGACATATTTATAGATTTTTTTTCCCATATTTATAAACCATAACACTGAAATATGACCGTTTCATTCATTCTGACTGAAAAAAAGAAAAAAAAAACTTCATATCTATTGTAGTAATAGTATGGCATGCTGTTGTATCATGTAATAGGAAACGTGCCCATAATGACAAATTTAAAAAAGTTCAAGACAAAAACAACTGGACTTTATTTATTATACTATTTATTATACTATTATACTATACTTTATTGTTTGTTTTATTGCACTTTTTAGAATTCACCATGTCCTGGATGACTGAGAATCTTCACTAGCTATTAATGACTCAATCGGCCTGCCATACTCTCCCCACCTCTCTGCTCACTGCTTCAATCCAGCTGCACCACGGTGGCGAAATGCAGCTAATTCAACCATTAAAGTGCATTTATTAAAAAAATGACTGACAGAAAAACACCTCTGCTATAATTTCGAGCTAACAAATAATTGTTTAGGTAATTTTCTTGTTAAATGTCGGCGAAACGAGCCGCGCTCCTTTTTCCTGTTTGTCACCGCTGAGCGATCACGGAGCACACAGGCACTGAGGCAGCGACACTTTTTTATTTATTTAAATAAAGCCGATTTAACCATTAAAGTACTTTTATTAAGAAAACGTTAGACTGAGACACCCCTTTTGCTATAATTTCGAGCTAACAAACAATTGTTTAGGTACATTTCTTGTTAAATGTCGGAGGATAAAGCCGTGATCCTTTCCTGTTTCTTTTTACAGACATGATACCAGCTGTAGGTGCGCGCGCACACTGACTGACGATATGACGTCTTTGTTTTAGCTAAGGTCCTACTTGGAACATAAAATTAGAAAAGATAAATAAATTCACAGACCTTTTTTTAGACGACAGAACAAGAAAAATATAGTTGTGTAGGTTTTAAAAAATTAATACCTCGTCAGATGACGTTTATTACTTTTTAATACTTTTTTTGTTTTAGCTAAGGTCCTACTTGGAACATAAAATTAGAAAAGATAAATAAATTCACAGACCTTTTTTTAGACGACAGAACAAGAAAAATATAGTTGTGTAGGTTTAAAAAAAATTAATACCTCGTCAGATGACGTTTATTACTTTTTAATACTTTTTAATGGCCTTAATTTGTGTTAATTTCATTTACTACCTTTTAATACCTTTTACAACCCCGCGGATACCCTGTATTTTCTGCTTCCCAAAATGAAGACAAATAGCTCAAATCTTCACATAGATTACTAAATTCGTCGGGATTTAAATTGTCCGCTATTAAAGAGACCAGAGCCCTCTGCCTCACACTACGTCACAGATGGTGCGTTCGTGTGTAATCGGATTTCCCATGATTAAACACGGCTTGAAGTTCAAAATCACTTTTAAAGCAAAATTAAAGTGATTTATCATTTTGTTTGCAAAAATGAACATATTTAAATGATAA
>JBBPBX010066133.1:5393-19755 GCA_038048925.1 Garcialebias charrua | reverse complement strand
CGTGCAGCCAACGAGCATTCGCATGTTCTCATTCAAAGCGATGCAGGACTGTTTTATATGTGACACAAATTTATTAATTTCCTTTTCTTAATCCCTTATCTGGAGTTTTCTTTTCTTTTTTTTTTGCCAAAAGTAAGTGATCATCGCTCCCTCCTCCTCATCCTCTTCTCCCTCCGCTGAGTGAAATGAACAAGGAAAGGTTGTCACGAGAGATTTAAAGTCAGGTTTTACGTTGCTGCCCGAGTCCCATCAGATTTCCTGGTCTTCTGGTGTGTTGGACCAGCGCTCCATGGTTTTATTTTATTTCATTAGGACGTTTTATTAACATATAAACACAGAGCAACGGCAGCAAGAGAAAATTCAGCAGGAGGCGGAGCTGAAGTCAAGTTCAGCAGACCACGGGGGAGCAGCCATCAGCAGAGGCCACGCCTCCAGCAAGAATCGTTTCTCTATAACAGAAAGTCCAGACCCTAGTCCGAAGCGAAGTGAAGGACAAGGGTCTGGTTTTAAGTCAAAGTCAAGTCAAAGTCAACTTTATTGTCAGATCTGCAATATGTACTGTACAGGACATACACAGGACCGAAATTGCGTTTCTCTCAGTCCCTCGGTGCAACAGTAAACATCTAAACATTGAAACACTGAAACATATAATAATAGACATAAGCATAAAATAGTAAAACTAACACTGTCCTGAGTTTTTGCATAGTGGTATAAGAGTATGAAAATTTACACCGACTCTAAAACTAAAACTAAAACATTAAACATTTAATGAACATAATATTGTCCTGAGTTTTTGCATACTAGTATAAAAAAAAGAGTATAAAAAGTATAACTAAAATAAACTAAAGGTTTCTAGCATTGACATTTGCAAAGTGGCAAAGCAGCGTATGAGTTAATGTACACAGTACATGCACGAGGTAGTAGTTGATGTTGATGTTGTTTTTAACCAGGCTACATCAATACAGATAACACAAAAAAGAAAACCAAACAATTTAAAACAGTTTAAATCAACTTCTACAGATGTTTGGATAAAATCCATAACCATAAAGGTTTAGCTGAAATTATCCAAACATTTTGCGTAAGGCATGTGAAATTTTACCGGTTGAACGATAAGAAATGAGCTGTCTGTATCCACACTGAGTTGCCCGATTCACTGTTGTTGATTGGTGTTTCAGACTTGACACACAGTCATCAATCACTTCAACTTCTTTTTCCGTGTCAGGATTTACTTGTGCAGTTTCTGCCTGCGGCATTACTTTTGTAATAATCTGTAAAAACAAGCACAACAAATAATTTAATAGTTATTTACTAGTTAGTTTTTTTCTTTTTTGGATAGGTACCTCTCATGTAAATTATTATCTTACCCACCAAGATTAGAGCAGGACATTTTATATAATTCCAACTTAAACAAAAAAAATTCTGCCAAATATAATAATAATAATAATAATGAATTCCATTTATAATGCACTTTTCATTAATAAAAATCTCAAAGTGCTACAAAGTGTAACAAAGCAAAGATCAAAATAAAACAAGTGATAAAATCAAATAAAATCAATAATAATATCGACTAAGATCAAAGATAAAATCATGTGGATGCAGATTAGGCTTGCTTAAAAAATAAATAAAATAAAACAAGTGATAAAATCAAGTAAAATCAATAATGATATCAGCTAAGATCAAAGATAAAATCATGTGGAGGCAGAATAGGCTTGCTTAAAAAGAAAGGTCTTTATGCTGCTTTTAAAGTCAACCAGTGACTGTGGAGCTCTCAGGTCGTCAGGGAGGGAGTTCCACAGGCGGGGGGCAGCCACACAGAATGCTCGGTCTCCCATGGTCCTCAATTTGGTCCGAGGAATATGAAGTAAATTACTGTTCTGTGATCGTAGAGACCGGGTGGATGAATATGGTGCAAGAATGTCCTTTAGATAGTCAGGTGAAGTGCCGTGCAAGCATTGATGGGTAATGAGAGCAGTTTTGTACTGAATTCTGTAGGTGACAGGAAGCCAATGGAGGTTATGGAGAATGGGTGTAATATGTTCAAATTTACGAACTCTCAACAGAATCCTTGCTGCACTGTTTTGAATGTATTGAAGTTTCTGAAGGTTTTTGCCAGGGATACCAATAAACAGGGAGTTGCAGTAGTCGAGCCTGGAGGAGACAAAGGCATGGACGAGTTTCTCAGCATCAGGAAAAGTCAGAGATGGGCGAAGTCTGGAGATGTTTCGAAGATGGAAGAAGCATGTTTTAAACAGATGCTTATGTGTATACAATATACAAGCTGATGCCCTGTATGACATTTGAGATAAAATTCGATTTTTTTATTCGTGTTTTGAGACGGAGTCGTCTCGGTTAGCATTCAGTTTATTATTTATGTTTATAACGTTATAAATACAGTACTGTAGCTAAGAAACCACTCAGTGGATATTTTTTACTGCTGCCAGACAGTAATTATGTGTTTTTATTTACTGACTGATGACCTGTAGATGACATTTGCGATGAAATTCAAATTTTTATTCATTTTTTTAAGACGCAACTGAGTGGAGTTAGCATCTATTTAGCCCTGTGCATTTTGACATTTATACCTCCAAAACCACTCGGTCTATATTTTTTCTGCTGCCAGACATTAATTATATGTGTTTTTATTTACTGACTGATGACCTATAGATGACATTTGAGATGAAATTCGATTTTTTATTCATTTTTTAAGACGCAACCGAGTGGAGTTAGCATCTATTTAGCCCTGTGCATTTTGACATACCTCCAAAACCACTCGGTCGATATTTTTTCTGCTGCCAGACATTAATTATATGTGTTTTTATTTACTGACTGATGACCTATAGATGACATTTGAGATGAAATTCGATTTTTTATTCATTTTTTAAGACATGCTATCGTGTCTAGATAGCTTAGGTAAAGTTCAGTGTAAATCGCAATTTATAGATCCTAAACCACTTTCAACCATTTCAACCAAAAAACAAATAAAAGTATATTCTGCCAATAAACGTTCTTCAAAAACATACCCTGGCTAAAATCAAAAAAGGCGTTCAATACAGGATCAACTGGACTTTATTTGTTGCAGAAAACGTTTCGACTTCTGTCCAGAAGTCTTTTTCAATTCTTTTTCAATTTTCAGAATTGAAAAAGACTTCTGGACAGAAGTCGAAACGTTTTCTGCAACAAATAAAGTCCAGTTGATCCTGTATTGAACGCCTTTTTTGATTTCATCATGTCCTGGACGACTGAGAATCTTCACCAGCATACACTGGCTACTTCCAATTTACGAGCTGCTGGACGACACGAAGCTCCGGAGAGACTGCTGCTGGCGGCGGCCATTGTTGTTAGAGCAGCACTCGGTCCCGGTGGTTCTTGCTCGCTTCTGACGGCCCCACTGCTGTGAACTGATGGTACTGCAGCGGATTTCAGCCTGATCTTGTCCTTACTTCTAAAACCCATCCTGTGTTCGTTCAAGTCGCTGTCGTTGTAATCCTCCTGACGGAAGTGCGCACTACAAATCACGGAGTTGTACGAGATGCTTCGGTTGGTGAAATCCTGCCTTTTTAACCGGACAAATCTTACCCAAGCTCGGAAAGCTGTTTTTTTGTGTGCAGGAAATCGATGGACACGATGTCCAGAAACTGGAGTTTGAACAACCCCCGCACATACAACTATTAACCATTTTTGGACCTCTTTCGCTTCAATACAATTCAATACAACAACCTTCGACACCTTCTTCTTCTCCCCCTCCTCCTACGTCACATGTCACGTGACTCTAAAACTGCGCGTTTTTTTTAGGCTTTGCGATTTCCCCCTGATTTGTGGCTGTAAGGCTGTTGCTATTAATTTGGAAAGCAGGGAGGATTATCAAAATTACTGTATTACCTCTAAATATTATTTTTCTGCCCAAAAAACTAACATGAAAGATGCACTTTAAGCTTATTTTCTTAAGCCAGTAAACTCTAAGTTAATGTGTCTGCAGAGATAAGTTTATAATAACACCCATAACTTGTCCTGTTGTTCCTATGAAATTACGGACGCCTGTGCTGAAGTAAATTATAGGAAATTCTGATCGATCAATCATGTACATATTTTGTGATGTAATTTTTATGATTTGTTATTAAATGATTCTACCTTTGGTAGGTCATATATAATAACATTTACTGTCAATTGCATCTTACCTAGTCACAAATTTATTGATATTAAACTGAAAAAGAGAGAACCCGTGAAACTTGATGATAATTTGTGTCAGTCTAAACCCTACTCAAATTTACATCTATATAGGTAAATCAGTAAAACTGATCACCGCCTATATCGTTACATAATCCTTACATTACATGGTAATGTACACTGTATTACCAAACAGTTGTACTAGCTCATAACTAATAAGTTCACAACAGTCAAATGTCGTTAAGGAGTTGACCGAACTATAAAGTTTTGAGCTCAGTTGAGATTTATGCCACTTTAATTGAAGAGGGCTCAATATTTCAGAGTTAATTTGTTTGGAACGCTCAAAAGTTTTGGAAACCAGTGTGACGTTAGCAACGTCATCACGTTCTGGTGGGTGGGGTCTATCTCTCCCTCGGGTGAGATGAGTCAGCCATCTTGAATTTGCCTCGATGCGGTGAATTTTTTTGCCAGCCTGTGGATGTGAACTACGGTTTAATTTGTTTTTATTTGTTTGCAAGGCGCATTTCCCACCCACCCCCGCTTCAAACCACCACCACCTCAGTTTTTCTCAGTCTTATTGTCCTCGTTTTCATAAGCGGCGTCTTATCATCAGCCCTGATTTGGTAAGTAAGACGTTATTTTATTTTTTTAAACTGAATTTCGATAACTAGTCTTAAATTATGAGCTGGGGATACATTTGTATAATGTGCACAGTGAATGCTATAACTTCAGAAGTCGTTTAATGTGACAAATACGATGCTACTTCAACTACGGTTCGCGGCTTTTCTGGATGAACTACATTTCCCATAATGCATGTTTGCTCGGGACAAGAGCCCCGTGAAGCCGTTTGAAGCATAGATATCTATGGTTTGAAGCGTAACGTTATCTCTGCTTTACGGTTTCTGTCGGATTTTCCCGCTGTTCGCCGGTTTGGTCCACCTGCTTACCGTTTCGGTTATTTTTTCACTTATTAAATGTTTTTAACGGGAGAATATGTGCACAGCGGAACTAAATTTCCTGGGCGCATTTCAGCACGGCGCTATTATCTTGCAGCACGCTTAGCATTAGCAACCTAGCATGCATCTCGTGTGGGTGTGTGTACTAGCGTGAAACGAAAAATGCTGAACAACATACAGTAATGTGTCGTGATGCTGACCGAGCCTGTGTTTGTATTTCTTTGTAGGTTCAAGTGTGTGGTTGTGAGATCATCTCTAAACCGTTAAGGTAGGATATATTTAGAAAAAAACAAAAACTTTCTTTTGTTTTTTTCTCTCTTTTGTTTTCTATTGTTTATTGTTTGTTTGTTTATTGTTTATTGTTTAAGGAAATTCTACCACTACTGTTCATTGTTCTTTAGTTTTAGCAGGTCGCTTTTGTAAATGAGCCCATGAGGTTCAAAAGATTTACCTGACTAAATAAAGGTTGAATGAATGAATGAATAATGAATACTTCCAGTGAATTTGGTTTTATTTTATGTGTTATTTTGAAATGTGGGGTCCACAGGAAAAAAAATTTGATCACTTGGACTCTTTCTTAATACTTTAACAACAAAAACCATCAATAACCGAATTGGAAATTCTAAAAGCCCACAATTTTGATGCTTTGCTTGTTAATAAATAACTTGCTCATTTTTGTAACATTTCCATTTCTACTATAATTAGTGTAATTTAGTTTATAATTGGTATATTTAAATCCTGCTATTTAGCATTATGTATTATTTAAGAAATGTTTTTGAAAATGAATAAATCATCTTTCTGCACATCTTGTGTACAGATATCGGGGTACAAAAGGTGAGAGACGTCTTGGACAGATGGCCAGCCCTACTTATGGATTCACAGGTAAAAAAATAAAATGTTGTACAGTCTGTTTTAAAGAATGACATTTAACTTTCCATTTCTAACTTGGTTCTGACACATCCCTAATACAAATGCACTTTGTTTTGCTATCTGCCAACAGAAAACTTCTTAAAATATCTTCACATTTCTGTTCATAATTCCTCTTTGTACATTTGTGTAATTGTGTCCATGTACAGGTGTTTGCAGAGTTCCACCGAATCAACAATGTTAACCTGCGCAATCAATTCTACAAGGAGCTGGACAGATACACGCCGAAACTCATAACCTTATTCAGAGACAAGGCCACCATGACGGGCAAGATAGCGGAGGAGCTAACCAAGCTCATGAGGGTGTATGACCTTCAGGTGAATATTGAACTTTGCATGATTCAGAAACAATTGTAAAACAGCAGCCATACTTTAAAGTGCCTGAACTGTGTCCCGAGGTTAGGGGATTATGCCATGAACACATATTCAAATCAGCTTCAATTTTAGGAAGTCCTAATAAAAACTGTTTTCATAAAATTTGATTTACAATTTTAAGTTTTTTCCTTTGGGAGTTATTAAAGTATTTGCAATACAAAGTTATTAATTTGGATGATAAAGGTTTGTATTTGTGTATACAATACTATTGTCATGGATATTTTTGGTCCATAGGAACAACATGATGTAAATATGAGACGGGCCCTCATCCTTCATGCACTTCCTGTATACCTGCGTGAAGATGCCTCCAAGTTCTTCATGACCTGTAATGTAAGTAATACTGTGCTATCCATTCCAGAGGACTATTCCATAAAGGAGGTTCAACAAACCTTGACTTTTTTCAATTACTTGCTGCAATCTTCATCAGAAGTCACGTGGTGTAACTGACGTGTCTGCCAGCTGATTTTAACCAAGCAAAAATCAGCTGGCAGACTTCCTGCCATTTGCTGGAAGTAATCCAAATGTGAAGGTACTAACAAACAGCACTGGTCTGATGAAAAAAAAAAACTTTAACTACACTCTGAACTCTGAGTTGATGTGTTATCCCTCCAGAAAATGTTTGCTTCCTGTTTTTCCCCTGTTGCCATGGTGAATCACAGTAACGGAGCTACGTTGATGGTGGCTTTTTACTAGTCGTCAGGCAGGAGCTCAACTCAAAGTCAATTTAACAAACTCCAGGGTTCCCACGGGTCCTTAAAAAAGTCTTAGTTTTTATTTGAAATTTTTAATTTCTTAAAAAGTCTTAAATTCACTGAAAATGTAGCTTTAGGTATTAAAGTAGATTAGGGTATTTTAAGTACTGATAGATAAAAGGAGATCAATGAAAATAATGTTTGACTCTGTTTACAGCGGATATGTAGCTTCAATTTGTTTTAGAAGTAAACATAACAAAATAATCCAACTTCTCTTCCTACACGCTGCAGAACTTATGTGCAACGATACAAATAACAATAATTTCTTTGTCAAAACACCTAATTTCCCAAAATCTAGTCTGCAACAGTTATTTGAGGGATGTGAAAGATAACAGGGTATCCGCGGGGTTGTAAAAGGTAGTAAAAGGTAGTAAATGAAATTAACACAAATTAAGGCCATTAAAAAGTATTAAAAAGTAATAAACGTCATCTGACGAGGTATTAAATTTTTAAAAACCTACACAACTATATTTTTCCCTTTCTGGCGTCTAAAAAAAAGGTCTATGAATTTATTTATCTTATCTAATTTTATGTTCCGAGTAGGACCTTAGCTAAAACAAAGACGTCATATCGTCAGTCAGTGTGCGCGCGCACCTACAGCTGGTTGAGGCTGATCATGTCTGTAAAAAGAAACAGGAAAGAGGAGCGCAACTTTATCTTCCGACATTTAACAAGAAATTTACCTAAACAATTGTTTGTTGGCTCGAAATTATAGCATAAGGTGTGTCTCAGTCTACCGTTTTCTTAATAAATGTACTTTAATGGTTAAATCGGCTTTATTTAAAAAAAAAAAGTGTCGCTGCCTGTGTGCTCCGTGAACGTGCAGCGGTGACAAACAGGAAAAAGGAGCGTGGCTCGTTTCGCCGTCATTTAACAAGAAAAATACCTAAACAATTATTTGTTAGCTCGAAATTATAGCAGAGGTGTGTTTCTGTCTATCATTTTCTTAATAAATGCACTTTAATGGTCAAATTAGCTGCATTTCGCCGGGGCGGTGCATCTGGCTGTTGGATTGAAGCAATGAGCAGAGAGGTGGGGAGAGTATGGCAGGCCGATTGGGTCATTAATAGCTAGTGAAGATTCTCAGTCATCCAGGACATGGTGAATTCTAAAAAGTGCAATAAAAAAAACAAAGTATAGTATAATAGTATAATAAATAGTATAATAAATAAAGTCCAGTTGTTTTTGTCTTGAACTTTTTTAAATTTGTTATTAAAGGCACGTTTTCCTATTACATGATACAACAGCATGCCAGAAATGTTACTACTATGGGGCCATCAGGAACTGCAGTTTTTTTTTTTCAGTCAGAATGAATGGAAACTGTCATATTTCAGTCAAATGGTTTATAAATATGGGGGGAAAAATCTATAAATATGTCACTTCGTGCTATAAGTTGCAAGGCATGTAAATTATGCAAAAAACTGCAACTTACAGGATGAAAAATACAGTAGTTATTATTTTTCTCCCTCTCTTTTTGAATTATGCATGTGTTCAGTGTTGAATTATTTTAACTAAACTGTTCTGTTTTCAAGTTTACAGTTTTTTGTTTGCCATTAGAGATATGCTGTGTGTGGGAACAATTAAACTTTTTCTCTTGGGTTAGATTTAAATAACAAATAGGTCAGTGCTTTTATTGAGGCAAGAAGCAAATTGATGTACTGTATCCAGTAATTGTTATAAAACTACATTTACTACCAAAGTTTAGGAAGAAAATGACAGTAATCTTATCACTTTACAATTAGTTGCATGGAACTGAAATACAACAGGTTGCCGCTACGGTTACAGCTCGGTGCCGTGATAGTATTAAAAAATATTTTGATGGTATTAAAAAGGTATTAAAAGGTATTAAATTCAACTCTAGAATTTCTGCATATACCCTGGATAAGTGTGAAACAAACATAAGATATAAGCAAAGACAATGGTTTAAACATGTAGCTAAGTTGCAGTCTAAGTCCTAGGTGCTAAGTGACAGTAATGTCTAGACATCATTAGCATAATTAGTAAACTTGAAGGAATGAACTCATTCTTGTATTTGTGTTTTGTAAGCAGCAGATGGTCCAGACCTCACTGACACTCCGGTGGCTCTTCTGACAGTCGTCCCAGATGACACTACTGATGCAGCCATGTTCAGCCCTGAGAGCATCTTTATTGTCGTGGAGGATGAAATGATTGCGAGTGGTCCCACAAATCTGGCTGACTCATGTAACTAACGAAACGACTGTTCAATTCATGCACTATACTGTACACGTTTAAAGATCCACTGACATCATATTTGAACTTTGCATGAAATGTCACAAGATATACATCTTGTATCATTCAACTATGTTCGTTTTAGCAAACAAAATGATAAATTAATGAAAATTCCTTTCAAAGTGAGTTTAAAATTAAAAACCGTGTTTCTTCACGGGACATCTGACTACACGCGAAAGCAACATCTGTGATGTAGGAAGGAGGGCCTTCAGTCTGCGTCCGCTAGGATAGCATATTGTATTCTCTGCCAGATCGCCTTTTTTTTAATAACTTGAAAAATGTAGATACGTTGTGTCGCATTTGAGTGTTCTAATATCATCAGTGAACAAGTGAGCCTTTTCACTTTCCCAAAAGATGTAAGACCTTCTTCAAGTATGGAATAAATAAAGCTGCCCCCCCTCGGAGATCCCTCGCTTCCTGAACAGGTAAGACTCAATTAAATACGGGTGCAGACCCAAATTAGAACCTGCTGTTTCTGCTCATCTAACTTTGCTGCTTCACAAACTGAAGACAAATCGCTCAAATCTTCACTTAGATTGATAATTTTGTTGTTTTATTTCTTGTCCGCCATAAATATTTAAAAGGGGCGTTCTAAAGACGGTCTTTCTCCTACGTCAAATGTTGCATTCGCGTGTAGTCGGAATGGATGTCCCGTGAAGAAACATGGTTTTTAATTTTGAACTCACTTTGAAAGTAATTTTCATTAATTTATCATTTTGTTTGCACAAACGAACATAGTTGAATGATACAAGATATACATCTTGTAACATTTTATGCAAAGTTCAAAGATGATGTCAGCGGACCTTTAAAGTGTATGTGACATCATCTTTCTACTTTGCATAAAATGTTACAAGATATATATCTTGTAACATTCAACTATGTTCGTTTTTGTAACAAAAGGATAAATTAATGAAAATTCCTTTCAAAGTGAGTTTAAAATTAAAAACCGGGTTTCTTCACGGGACATCCGACTACACGCAAATGCAACATCTGTGACATAGGAAGGAGGACGTCTTTAGAACGCCCCTTTTAAAATATTCATGGCGGACAAGAAATAAAACAACAAAATTATCAATCCAAGTTAAGATTTGAGCGATTTGTCTTCAGTTTGGGAAGCAGGAAGTTAGATGAGCAGAAACAGCAGGTTCTACTTTAGGTCTGCACCCGTATTTAATTGAGTCTTACCTTTTCAGGAAGCGAGGGATCTCCGAGGGGGGGCAGCTTTATTTATTCCATACTTGAAGAAGGTCTTACATCTTTTGGGAAAGTGAAAAGGCTCACTTGTTCACTGATGATATTAGAACACTCAAATGCGACACAATGTATGGTACCTACATTTTTCAAGTTATTTAAAAAAAAGGCGATCTGGCAGAGAATACAATATGTTATCCTAGCGGACGCAGACTGAAGGTTCTTTCTCCTACGTCACAGATGTTGCTTTCGCGTGCAGTCAGACGTCCCGTGAAGAAACACGGTTTTTAATTTTAAACTCACTTTGAAAGGAATTTTCATTAATTTATCATTTTGTTTGCAAAAATGAACATAGTTGAATGATACAAGATATATATCTTGTGACATTTTATGCAAAGTTCAAAGATGATGTCAGTGGATCTTTAAGGTTCTGTTAACGCCTACCTTGATGCAGTACCTGATGTTGCCAGTTGACGTAAGGCACAGTTGAAACAACTACAGTACAGTAATTTAATGTGTTTTTTTTTTTAAGTTTCCTTAAGTGCCTTAATGTTTTTAAACAGTGTTAAATGGCAGCACATTGTAATTGTTGTTGTTGAGGATGGATTATATTTATAAGCTAGAGTTTTAATCCTTTGAGTTTTTCTCTTAAGGTGCTGGAGCCATCTCCTTTTTCGTTTGTTTTAATTTATGACAAGCACTTTGTTTGGAATATATATATATATATATACTGTATATATATTTAATAAAATAATTTGTTAAAAATTGTGAGTATTTCATTATTGGGTCAATTTTGAGGGCATATTTCCCAGATTATGAGCTGAGTAATATAGAAAATTTTAAGTTTATTTCAAGCCGTATTTGTGTTGAAAATTATAAAAAAAATTGAGTGTATTTCAAGTATATATGAGCTGAAAATATTGAAAATTTTATGTGAAGTACTCCCTAATTATAAGTTGAGAAAAATCAAAATTTATAAGTTAATGTTGAGATAATTTAAAGGTATTGTGACATGATTTTATAAATTTGAATATTTGTCAGAACATATATATCTTATATCATTGAGCTCTGTTCGTTTTTGCAAAATAAATTATAAATATATTAAATTTTTATTCCAAGTTATGGTAGTTTTTTTCTCTGGGATACGCCCCTAAAAATCTGCGCATTTCCGCAAAAACTTCATTGTGACGTGCCTACGTGACTACGGGAAGGCACGCTCCAACGTGCATTTAAATAATAATGGGGAGCATGTCCGATTGCGTCTGAGATATATCATTTTAAGACAGTAAATCATCCAAAACTCTCATTAATGAACCCTCCCTGAATAAAAAGAAACTACAGATGTTACCTGATCGCGCAGACATAATTTAAAAATACATTATTAGCAACGTGTTTGCTCCGGGCTCTCGGCTAATGTTTCTTAGCAGCCATCTTGGCAAACAGAGTCCCTGACACCGGTCACGTCTGAGATATATCATTTTAAGACAGTAAATCTTCCAAAACTCTCATTAATAAACACTCCCCGAATACAAAGAAAACAACAGATGTTACCTGATTGCGCTGACATAATTTAAAAATACATAAATAGCAACGTGGCCTGTACTGTATCTCGGCTAGTGTGTTAGCTGCTACCTCGGCTTTTTATTACCGGTTGCGTCAGCGATATATCATTTTAAGACAGTAAATCATCCAAAACTCTCATTAATATCCCTCCCCGAATAAAAAGAAAACAACAGATGTTACCCGATTGCGCTGACATAATTTAAAAATGCATAAATAGCAACGTGGCCTGTACTGTATCTCGGCTAGTGTGTTAGCTGCTACCTCGGCTTTTTATTACCGGTTGCGTCAGCGATATATCATTTTAAGACAGTAAATCATCCAAAACTCTCATTAATATCCCTCCCCGAATAAAAAGAAAACAACAGATGTTACCCGATTGCGCTGACATAATTTAAAAATGCATAAATAGCAACGTGGCCTGTACTGTATCTCGGCTAGTGTGTTAGCTGCTACCTCGGCTTTTTATTACCGGTTGCGTCAGCGATATATCATTTTAAGACAGTAAATCATCCAAAACTCTCATTAATATCCCTCCCCGAATAAAAAGAAAACAACAGATGTTACCCGATTGCGCTGACATAATTTAAAAATGCATAAATAGCAACGTGGCCTGTACTGTATCTCGGCTAGTGTGTTAGCTGCTACCTCGGCTTTTTATTACCGGTTGCGTCAGCGATATATCATTTTAAGACAGTAAATCATCCAAAACTCTCATTAATATCCCTCCCCGAATAAAAAGAAAACAACAGATGTTACCCGATTGCGCTGACATAATTTAAAAATGCATAAATAGCAACGTGGCCTGTACTGTATCTCGGCTAGTGTGTTAGCTGCTACCTCGGCTTTTTATTACCGGTTGCGTCAGCGATATATCATTTTAAGACAGTAAATCATCCAAAACTCTCATTAATATCCCTCCCCGAATAAAAAGAAACTACAGATGCAGACATAATTTAAAAATACATTATTAGAAAAGTGTGTGTGCTACTGATTCGGCTAGCTTGTTAGCAGCGAACATAAATAATCTGCCGTGATAATTGGCTTCATACACTCACAGTGTATAAAGTAAAACAACATGAACTCACGTAAAATATATAGTTTAGAATCTAAAACACTACACACCTCCGATTATGTTTACACAAAGACTTACTCATCTCCTGGACAGTCTTCCGATGGTCCCTGCGTTGTTTGCATGGTAGCTCCTGTGGGACTTTCTTCTGTAGATTTTCTTTTAAAAATAGTAGGAATAGCATCCGGTTTTAAAAGTCTTCTGAATCTTACTGGTAATCCTAAAGATTCTTGTAAACCAGGTCTTTCCAGATAACAATCGGCAGTAAAATGGTCGCTGCAGACATACGAGTAGGAACCCACCGGTCCTTGTCTGGTCCATTCTGATTCTTGTCGAAGTTTCTCATCTTTTGGAAATTTGTGAAGAATCACTTGTTCACTGCTGATATTAGAACACACAAATGCGCTACAACGTGACGGCATTTTTCAAGTTACACAAAAAAAAGAGCCGATCTTTCAGGAAATGAATTCTATGGCAAGCAGTTAACACACAAAACAAACGGGCAAGGCTCTGCCTTCTGCCCGTTGTGACGTTGATGACTGGCGACGACGACTGGTGATGACGTATTGCGGAAATGCGCGGAATTTTAGGGGTGTATCCCAGCAAGTACCAGAGAAAAACATTACCATAATTTAGAATAAAAATTTTACATATTTATAATTTATTATGCAAAAACGACCAGAGCTCAATGATATAAGATATATATGTTCTGACAAATATTCAAATTTACAAAATCATGTCACAATACCTTTAAGACAACTGCACATGCAATTTTTAGTTTGTGTAAACTTAAAAATTTTAAAAACATCACTCAATTTTTATTATGTAATCTGTTACAAAAAAACTTTTGAGTTCTGTGAACTTATTAGGGTTTACAGTGTAAGGTAGGTGCTCCCTAGTGGTCTCCCCATGTCTGTACTTAATGTCTGTAGTGAATCTTCCTGTTGATTGCACTGATTGCTTCCTCCTGTGTCTTGTCCAGGTGTTTGTAGTTATGTCCTGTCTTGTCTGTGTATAAATGTCTGTCTGAGTCCTGTGTACCCTGTGAATACATGTACAGTAGTTCCTCAATTATCATGGAGGATCCATACCCTGAAGCCCCACGATAAGTGAAAA
>JBBPBX010066132.1:0-19755 GCA_038048925.1 Garcialebias charrua | reverse complement strand
ATAGAGCGGTGCTGTTAGAGGCCAGGACACAGGATGGTAGGTTAATGTGTAGAGGGACTCTGTTATGCTTCAGAGAAAAAGAAAAAAAAGAGTTGGAAAAAAAAAAAGAAGAAAAAACAACAAATCGTCTTTAACAAATACCATCTGCTTCAGAATGGCTGTTTCTGAGGGGAAGGCTCATTTAAAAGATTCAACAAAACTGACAGATGGAGAGCTGTGGGATAATTAATTTTAACAAAACAGGTTTACTGTCACCGCACAATTGAAATGCAAAGCGCTTCATATTACCACATTAATTTTCAATGACAAATCAACTTGTCTATCTTTCGGAAGCAGGAACAAAACAGTGGTTTTTCCCCAAAACTAACAGTAGCCTCAGTTGTGGTTGTGAAATTAACAGAAAGTGCAATTCAGGGAAGTAGAAACAGCTTCCCGTGGATCTTGAGCATTACTTTCCTATGTTAAAACTATAGTTGTTCAGGAATTTCCTCGTAGTAATGGTATACTGTATAGTAGTGTGCTTCTCCTGCAGTCTCCGTTTAGTAATACATGCTGCAAATACCCGGGGAAGAACAAGCAGCCACTTCACACAAGCTTCTAGTGCTGAGAGGCCGCTTGCATAAATCCAGCTAAATTAAAACGAGTGTTTCACCTCAACTGTGGGAATCCGTGATGAGGTGTCATGTGTATAAAACAAGAAGTCTGTAGGGGTGTTCAAGTGCTTTTTTTCTTTGCAAAACCATCCCTTCCCAGGAAACCTCTTAGGACCGACCAGTTAGACAGAGTTAAATTGACCCTTTGTTAAAGAGGTATAGATACGTTTCCAACTACAGGTAGACATTTCCATTCTATTGATTAGATGCATATTTTTGTACACCAAATAATACAGAAATCATTTTAGAACAGGTGGCCTGCAATAAATCTTAACAACAGTACAGCATACGTCACAATATACGCTCATCGACGAACTATTATATATCAATACAACAATCTATGGCAATGGCCTGGACAAGCAAATACCATTTTTTTTATTTCAACCTTGATTTGTGACCTTGACCTTTAGCTAGGGAGATGAAAGCTATATGCAACACTCCGTCTAGTGACAATACATGTGCATGAAGTTTTGTTAAATTATCTTGAGCCAATCAGAATTTATGGGCGGGACAAAATAAATTTTGGAGCATACACATAGACAGATGAGGCTATACCATAATTAATTTGCCTTCAACAGGCATATAAAATTAATGAGAAACGTATATGAAACACCTATAAATCCTTCATCCCTTTGATACTTTGATTAAAAAAAGAAAGGCTTTTGATGGAGGTTTTCACATGAATGAGGTGACAAGGCCATTTGATCCACATCTACCAAGAGGTGCCGCACAAATTAATCCTAAGAGTCAAGAAAACAAGTAGAGAAGCAACACACACACACACACACAAAAAAAAAAACTTTTAGATGTGCTTTCCTTCCCACTGATATAACTTGACAGAAATCTGATTTTCTGAATGAGCAACTGAGAAAGTCTTAGTCATCCAGGTTGTGATAAATCGCCAACAAAACAACTGGACTTCTAGTCTGTAGTTGGAGACATTTCGCTCCCCATCCAGGTATCTTCCTTATTTCAAAAATTGTAGAATGTGGAGTTTCAAGCTTTTTGAGAAACTGTTTAGTTTCTCCAGTTAGTCTCTGGCAAACGACAGTCTCTCCACAGATATATAGCTCAACACGGAAGAGCAGACTCTTCAGGACAAGAATCATCTGTGCGCCTATGCCTCAAGGATAAGAGTCTCTTTTGAAGACCACAGTGTTTATATCTTAGACAGAGAAGACAGATGGTTTAAGAGGGGTGTAAAGGAAGCCAAACGAGAAGAAAACTTTACACAGAGGAGATAGCATGCAGCAATTACGCTAGTTAACACCTTCATGCAAGTGACCAAATCATCTCTCTTGTGAGCCAGGTAAACCAAGATCCTAATGACTCTCCATTGTTAGGGGCGTGAATTTTAATCTGCTTATTAATCTAGGTTATGTAACAAATTGAACAAGGTTGAGTCAGGTTCTCTGGACAGATTCTTGGTTGAAATGTTTTGTAGGTTACGCAACAAAGCATCCATGCAGTATAAAAAGCTTGGAACTCCACCTTCTAGTTCTTTTAATTGAGAAAGCTACCGGTACATGGATTGGAAGCAAAACCTCTAACTATGGAATACGGGTCCCATTTAGATATTTTTTTATGAGCAACAGAGTTTCTTTTCCTCAAAGGTCGCTCCTCTGGGGGAATCCCAAGGCGTTCCCAGGCCAGCCGAGAAACATAGTCCCTCCAGCGTGTCCTGGGTCTTCCTCTGGGCCTCCTCCCGGTGGGACATGCCCGGAACACCTCACCAGGGAGGCGTCCAGGAGGCATCCTAACCAGATGCCCGAGCCACCTCAACTGGCTCCTCTCGATGTGGAGAAGCAGCGGCTCTACTCCGAGTCCCTCCCGGATGACTGAGCTTCTCACCCTATCTCTAAGGGAGAGTCCAGACACCCTGCGGAGAAAACTCATTTCAGCCGCTTGTATCCGAGATCTCGTTCTTTCGGTCACAACCCAAAGCTCATGACCATAGATGAGGGTGGGAACGTAGATCGATCGGTAAATTGAGAGCTTTGCCTTTCGACTCAGCTCTCTCTTCACCACGACAGACCGGTACAGCGCCCGCTTCACTGCGGATGCTGCACCTATCCGCCTATCGATCTCACGCTCCAGTTTTCCCTCATTCGTGAACAAGACCCCGAGATACTTAAACTCCTCCACTTGGGGCAGGACCTCCTCCCCGACCCGGAGAGGGCATGCTACCCTTTTCCGGCTCAAGACCATGGCCTCGGATTTGGAGGAACTGATCCTCATCCCGGCCGCATCACACTCGGCTGCAAACCGCTCCAGCGAAAGCTGTAGATCACGACCTGATGAAGCCAATAGGACCATATCATCTGCAAAAAACAGAGAAGCGATTCTAAGGCCACCAAAACGGATCCTCTCAACACCTTGGCTGCGCCTAGAAATTCTGTCCATAAAAGTTATGAACAGAATCGGTGACAAAGGGCAACCTTGGCGGAGTCCAACTCTCACTGGAAACGAGCCTGACTTACTGCCGGCAATGCGGACCAAGCTCTGACACCGGTCGTACAGGGACCTAACAGCCCATATCAATGGGCCTGGTACCCCATACTCCCGGAGTACCCCCCACAGAACCCCCCGAGGGACGCGGTCGAATGCCTTTTCCAAGTCCACAAAGCACATGTAAACTGGTTGGGCAAACTCCCACGCGCCCTCCAGGACCCTGTTGAGGGTGTAGAGCTGGTCCAGTGTTCCACGACCAGCACGAAAACCATTGCTACCTGTCCCAATATTTTGGGGATTTGTTGACACTGTGAAATTTTGAATCAACAGTTTTCTCCATTAAAATGTTACATTTACTCAGATTAAACTTTTGATCTTTTCTCTTTTCAGGACTGCAAATATCCAGGGTCGGGATGGAGTGAGTGGGAAGTCCACTGCTGCAACGTGTCCCAGATTTGTCCTCATGCATGAGGCAATAAATAAAGAAATTGATTACAAAAACTAGTTGTTTATGATTCATTTTATTAACAGTAAGTTAATTCAAAACAACAAAAGCACACCTGCACAAAGTCACTTTACAAGAACCACCACAGCTGATTGACCTTAGCTAACACAGAATAGGATCCAGCTTAGTTGTTCCTACAGATATTGTGCTAACCTTCAGTGTGGTAGTAGCTGAGAGTCATCCCCATCATGTTTGAGTTCAAGAAGTGACAACGGCAGTATTTTTTTTTTTTATTTTTATCATTTTGATGTTTGTTTTTCAGGAGCAGTTTATCTTCAGTTTATCTTTTTGTTACTGTTTGTTCTTAGTTTGTTTGTTTTCATTGAGTTTCACTGAGTTTATGTTCTGTACATATTGCAGTTTGGACAATAAAGTTGACTTTGAAATTTGACTTTGATGTATGATTTGGAAATGTATTTATCAATACAGAGGTCTAGTGTTGACAGAACAAGGAGCTTCATAATTGATTACCGGTATGTTGACTATGAGCATTCCATTTTAACACATTTACTATATAAAAATTAATTTGAACTGAATGTGGAGTGCAGCATGTATATCGTTTGTATTTTTACTCATTTTTTATAATTTGATACAAGTTTGTGTGTGCTTTTACTGGTAGAGTAATGCATACCCATAGTAATTCACATCACAGGAGAAATGCTTTTAAGACAATAAAATGCACAGTGTATTCAAGACCAGGTTTATTGGTGTGTTTTTTAATATATAGTATATTTATTAGGGCTTTAGGAAGTACTAAATAATTCATAATTATACCCTTGGCGTCTCCCTACAACACATGTTTTCTACAGGTGAGAGGAAGCTGCAGTGACCACAGGTGCACCTTTTGAAAGTTTTTATTTATTTATTGCTTTACAATTTGGATTGAGATAGTTGAAAATTATTTTAAAAAAGATCATTTGTTACTGCTTTGAACATTAGCCTATGTTAATATAAATTTACCACTCAGATGCTGGACCCGTTCGGTCCATTGCCTCAGCACCACCAGATTCTTGCATAAGAGCGTCAGTGCCTGTAGCCAGCAGCTCGAACTGATAAGGCTCAGGACCTGTGGCTCTCTGCTCCAAGTCTCCCTCAGTTTCTGGTGAGGGAGGTGGAGAAAAGACCTGTGTCGCTGTGTTCACTGTCCATGTTGCATATATTATGCTAATGCTAGCTGCATGTCACGGTCCTGGCCACACCCACCTACTCGCTCTAACCCCCACCTCCTCCCCTCCTTTAGGCGGTGCCTCTACTGTCTATCGGAACGCCCATTTTGGTGAAGATTTTTGAATCTGGACTGGGGGAGGAGTTAAAGACCCAGAGGCCGTGTAGTTACACTTTAACTTGATAAACTAGACTCAGCTCTACAAATTAAACTAATACAACTTGCAGACATACCTCTGTCACATCTGCGCTTCTTCTTCACCTCCAAGGTGCATACACGTTTTTTCATTCAACCTTTATTTCATCAGGTTAATCTCAACGTTAAAGATAGTAACCATGGCAACTGTGTAAGTGGCAGGGATTGACAATGAATAGAGATTCTTCCAGGATTTTACTAGTTGTTTGAACACAGGCACAGAGGATTTGTCCCTTTATAGACACATAAGAGCCAGCAAAACCCATTTTTATTGCTTGTTACCAAGAGCGAAAGGCAATTGTTTTTGTGCCCAGTCTGTGTATTCATTTATATGTAGCATTATCAAAATATCTCACAAACCAGTGAATAAATTTTAATGAAACGTTCAAAGTTTTTATTGGATGTACATCTACAACTGATTAAACATGGAAGTTAACCTGAGCTAAGCAAGCTCTGCAGACAAAAGCCGTTTTCGCACTGCACGGCCCTCCCCGGCTCTCCCCGGCTCCACCCTTCTTCTAACCCAGGTTCGGCGTGTTCGCATTTTCCTTTTCCGCCCGGGATCCGCCCTCGTTTTGGAACCATCTCCACCGTGGTTCTTATCGGGCCGAGACCCACGGACCCAGTTTGACGTCATGTACTGCTCACATTTGATTTGTTGTTTGCAGCTGGGGCGGGACTCATTCAAACAACCTCAGCGCGAGCTGATTTAATTAATATTTAACTACAGAAACCCCTAAAATAATTGTTAGCTGAATTAGTGTTTCTGAGTTAAATTTTTGTTAATGACTGATTACAATTCAGCTTATGTTAGGACGTAAATAACACGAAGCGCGCACCCATAGCCTACAGAGCATTTCCGCCTTTCAGCGCGAATGCTGAAGTTCTATAAAATATAACTAATATTCTCTAACTCTTGCGCGTAGCCAGGGTTTTAAAATATAACTGATAATCTCTAAATCCTGCGCGCGCCAGAATTTTACAAGCGGCGAATCCTTCATAGGAAAGGTTGACTCCAAAAAAACTAATAAGCCGCCGTGGCTGAATGGAATAAGCTCTCGGCTTTAAGCTCATGTTTTATCTTGACCCGTAGGCCACGAGTTCGAATCTCAGCTGGGTCAAGTTTTTTTACGTTTGTCTTTTATTGGAGAAAATAAAAAGAAGTAGTTTGTGTTAAACTAAACACAAACTACTTCTTTTTATTTTCTCCAATAAAAGACAAACGTAAAAGCTGAGATTCGAACTCGTGGCCTACGGGTCAAGATAAAACATGAGCTTAAAGCCGAGAGCTTATTCCATTCAGCCACGGCGACTTATTAGTTTTTTTGGAGTCAACCTTTCCTATGAAGGATTCGCCGTTTGTAAAATTCTGGCGCGCGCAGGATTTAGAGATTATCAGTTATATTTTAAAACCCTGGCTACGCGCAAGAGTTAGAGAATATTAGTTATATTTTATAGAACTTCAGCATTCGCGCTGAAAGGCGGAAATGCTCTGTAGGCTATGGGTGCGCGCTTCGTGTTATTTACGTCCTAACATAAGCTGAATTGTAATCAGTCATTAACAAAAATTTAACTCAGAAACACTAATATATATATTCAGCTAACAAACATTTTTTAGCGGCGTGTCCGCTCTTAAAACACTGTAAGCGCGCACACAAGAACACTCCACCCACGTCAAGTGAACACTCCACCCACGTCAAGTGAACACCCCACCCACTTCAAGGCTTGCTCTCCACATAATGCGTAATGAACGGCGGCGGGCCAGGGCTGGCTCTGGGCTAACCAGAGACGAGCCGGACTGGGGAGGGCCATGCAATGCGAAAACGGCTAAAGATAGCTACAGCTCAGTTTTCTATATGATACTAAATTAAAATTGTTGTGGTAGTAGCTGAAAAAGTCAAGCGCAGGACACATTCTGAGTGTCAATACATCTCATGAAATCTGACAATTATTGCATGTGCATGCCGTAATTTCTTGAGTATAAGTCACAACTTTTTTTTTTTATATACATACTTTGAACACCATGGCTTATACAATTCTGTGGCAAATTTATGGATTTTATTTTATTTTTTTGAGACAAGCTAACAAGCTTCATGCCGCCAAAACATTTAGCCTCATCACACCCTAGCGTTCACATAGCTGCCCATTACTGTACATGTCTCTCTTGGGGGTTGGGTCCTCGTGACTCAATTAGACTACCTGTATAAATAAAGGTTAAAAAAATGAATAAAAATCTAACCAACAAAATTACCGAACAGGTCACAGTGGGGAAATAGCAAAGTGAAGTGATTGTGAAGATAGCAATAAATTACTTTCTGGTATGCTACTGTATTTGTTTTTATTTTAACCAGCTATGTTACAGGAACTTTTCAGGAAAAAAAAACATGTACTGTGCGCATTTGTGTATGTTACCGGTTCATATTTAATTAAAAGTTCAAATCTTTCTGTATATATGTATGTAAATATCTCATGTTACAACGTGGACACCCACAGCTTATCGACAAGTGTGGCCTATACATGTGCTTTTTTTTTTGTTTTGTGGGCGCAACCTATATTTAGGTGCACTCAACAGCCTGAAAATTACGATGTCATTGATCAAAACAATCGCAATTCCATCCTTTCTGATGTTAAGATGAATGACGTTTAAATCTCTGGCATGAAAGGTAGTGGGTAAGTGCCAGATAACGTTGGGCCTTTAATATTTCCATAGATCACCTCTCATTTTAGTGTCATAATAAAATAATTGTGAAAAATGCTAAAAATAATAATAAAATAAGCTACTTCCATTGGTGAGTTCTTCTAATCAACCTAATTCCTAGCTTCCTGCAGACACATGGGAATCTTGGTCGATGCACATCTCTCTTTTAAGTCTCATGTCGAAAATGTGGTAAATAAATTGAAAGTAAAACTGGGTTTCTTTTTTGGAAATAGATCCTGTCTAACTCTGAACACTAGGAAACACCTTGTAACTGCTACTTTCCTTCTCTCCGTTGACTATGGTGACATTATTATGAATGCTCCTGCAATACACTGTATTGGTGCACTAAGATTCATAACTACTGGCTGTAACTATCATACCCACCATTGCACTCTGTATTCACTGGTCAATTGGTCATTAACTTCACGCAGACTCTCGCACTCGTACATTTTCATCTGGAAATCATTTCTTGGTCTGTTGCCTTCATACATCTCCTCCTGCATGTCACTTCGTCAGTGCAGCTACAGCGTGAGCTCTCAAGACATCATTACCTGCAGTGTCCCCTCAGTGCGGACAAAACTTGACAAAAGGGCTTTCTTTTACAACGCTGCTGTAATCTGGAAGACTTTGCAAAAAGATCTGAAGTGGTCAACTTTGACCTCTCTAAGGGATTTTAAACAACTGCTAAGTTCGTGGCAAAAAAATGCAGGCATGTTTCCGTTTTTAGTATTTTCAGAATCAGAATCAGAATCAGGTTTATTGGCCAAGTACTGTATGTTGACACACACAAGGAATTTGTTTCCGGCTGTTCGTGTCTCTCTAGAAAATGTCTCTCTAAAAAATGCTAAAAAGAATGCTAAAAAAATGTCTCTCTAGGATACAGATACTTTACATATAACTTACAAATAATACACAAAATACAGAAAGATTCACATCACATGGGGGTTGTGAATGGGTTGGGGGACACGCTGATGGATGTCTGATGATCAGCTGTTGATGATGGTAATGGCCTGGGGGAAGAAACTGTTCTTGTGTCTGACATCACTTTATAATGTTGCTGTTTTGGTGTTTCATTTTTATATAATTTATTCTATTTACTTTTCATTTTATACGCTTTTTCAGTTGGTTGTCTATTGTTGTTCGTACCACATCTGTGTTCTTTGTTTAAAACCGGTCTTTCTTGTAAATGAGTCCTTGAGGCTCAATGAGACTAACTTGTACATTGATAAGGGGGACACTTGCTTTTGAGTTGTTTATTTAATCACACTAAACTTTTTTAAATTCATATTAACTGCTCACACACTGGCTATGTTAAAAGTGGTGAAAGTGAGAATCGAGCTAAAGAGCTAATAATACTATAACGATAACCCTTGTCAGAATTACAGAACAGTCATCAGGTTGATGAAGCCATTAATGTTTCATGTCTGAAAAGCGCTAAAGTGGCTCTGGTGGAACAAATTGATGGGAAATAGTGCTAACTGGGTGTCTACTTGTATTGTGTGCTCTACAAATCTATATTAGAGCTGAGATAAGAATTTAAAACATACAGTAATTGTTTTTATCTGCCTGGGAGGTTTTCCTTCTGTAGCTGTGACTGCTCCTTCATTGGCATTAATAAACCCCAGCAGAGTAGGACTGCACTCAGTCAACTGTGTTCAAATGACAACTTCTACCACAGACTAACCTTAACAAGTCCCAACAGAAATGTTACTGCATCAACATGGCCCCCTCACAGTCATACGATGTTAAGAAGCACCTTCACAACCAAATGTTTCCCCTTGTGTCAGGGATCTAACAAAAGCCTATTCTAAGGTCCAAAGTGCGCTCATTACTGAGACGTTATGAATCTATACTGTATGTTGCATGATGTCGCTGCAACATGCAGGAGAGTAACAATGGAAGAAATTGGTTTTTATTTCTTCCACTTGTGACTTCATTAGAGAGCAGGTATGTGTGGCAAAGTTACAAAAGGTCCCAGCATTAATACGAACACCAGCAGAGAAAATTTTCTAATGAAGCAAGAAGAATGGTGGGAACATATTTTCTAAGAAATTAAAGGGGACCTCAGATGGGTTATTTTTATTTTTATGGTACGTCTGTGTGCTATCCAGACCCTGTTCATTCAATTTAATACACAAAGTAATTCTTAGATAATAAATTATACCCTTTTTAATTCTGCCATTTCTAACTTCCGTTCTAAACGACCTGTTTATGATAATGAGGTCTGAAGTCCACGCCCGTCAAAACTCTGTTTACATTAACTCCGCCCTCTGTAACAGCCAGTATCTCAAATCTGTTGTTGTTTTAAAATTAGCTTTTTTTTATTACTCGTTTGACTTACTGTTAGTGCTAGCTTAAGATAACTTACCGAAAGCTGTTTGTGCGCGCCGCCATTAGCTGCTCCTTTTATCATGCCCTCCCGAATCCGAGGCTAAAATTAGCTCTTCCTCCTCCTTCGGTAACAAACAGCCCGCGTAGCTCCGCTAGTTGCATGCGGCGCTTCGATCCGCGGCTGCACATCCAATCCAGACACACACAAAGTTCACCGAGTGTTTCCAGTTAATTTATCCGTATGAGGCAACCTCTGACCGTCACCGGACCCACACGGTCCTCAAAAGCCAGCAGCTCCCTGCAGCCCTCACCCGATCTCTCCAAAACAAAAAAAAGATGCCGTGGCCGGGAAGCGAAACCCGGTCCTTTGGGTGCCACACCAGCCATTTATCTCCCAGACCTACAGGCGCAGTTGAGCAAAAGCAGTCCTTCATCGTATAAGAAATACATACAACCACCTACTTTTAGAACGCTGGAGTTTTGATTAGATTTTGATGAAGTGAAAGGTATTCTTAAAATAAATAAATTGCTAATCTGAAAAGTATATCGATCAGTGGTGCTTGTACGTTTCAGACTGTCGCCCCGCGAGAGTGTGTGTGTGCACAGTTTCAACGAGACAGAGTTCAAACAAGGTAATAAAACATTCTGGTTTTACTCAAGATGTGCTGCGTGGCTGGAGCAGGGCAAGCCCCTAGCCCCCCCGGGGGCTAAATAAATGAATAAATAAATAAATGACCGCCGGGTCAGCTCCAAAACTGCTCGGCAACCGTGACATCTTTTATACTGAAGTGGGTTGAGCCGCACCAGGGGTTGCTAGGTGAGGGGCTGGACTCAGGTTCGAGGTGGGTTGTCCTGGCGCTTGTGACGTCACAAGCGCGATGATTTGAAAACAAAACCTATCTTATCACAGTAAAATAAATATACTTAGAGTAAATAAACCACTGGGTGCATTTTTTTGGCACTAGGACTGTTTTTTTATGAAGTAAATACCCAAAGTTGAGTAAAAAAAACATTAAAAAGTGAATTTTGCATGTGTGGTCCCCTTTAAATATAAAAAAAATTAAAGGCCAAGCATTCCTTGAAGAAAGGCAAGTTTTTTTGTTTGTTTTTTTAAACTAAGATCATCTTATGATGAGAAGAGACGGAGTTATACTAATAATGGTTAAACCTTGAAAATTGCATTAAGTTTGGTTTTGCTTTTGGAAACATTAATTCCTCTTTTTCTGGATGTAAATCACATTTTTTGGGATGATTGTTTCCTCTGGTATCAGATGTTGTGCAGCTGGTAGGATTTTTACTGATACTTTTTTAGTTTTGGACATTTGTTATGATGGGTAACCATGACAAAAAGACAGTTGTCTACAACCAACAGCAACTAATTAATATCTCAAAAACTCAAATAATATCTCAACTACAACCCCAAATCTCAAATGAGTTGAAAAGGATGTTCTGTGGACACATTCTCATCTACCTGCCGGCTGTGCCCGAGTGCCTGACCACTGATTTGAATATACTTTAGGTGTATATTTGATAAATACTTTCAGAAGGTCTCATTAGTCTGTGCAGATGCTCATGAGATATTTTGCTAACAGACAGACAGACTGCATTACCAGACAGACAAGGTTGACAGCAACAATTACAGCAGTCCCTCGCTACTTCCCGGTTCGTTTTTCGCGGACTCTCTCTATCGCGGTTTTTCAAAGTAAGATTGGACATGAGACACAGTTGATTGAGGGATGAGCTGCACAATCTGCATGGATTTTTTCTTTTTTTTTTTTAAATAAATAATTTTAAAGTCCATGACCCACCATGTTTTCAAATTGCATCGCCATTAATATTTATTAGTTTATTTAAAAATAATACAGGAGCGTTTATTTATATTGTAGAGAAATAATGCAAAATGTGTTATTTCATGATTTATAGCAGATTTTAGCAGAAGCTCCGGGAAGATCTGCCCCTCTCCAAATATGGGCATTCACATCACTAAAGATTCCGCCTTGGAGTTACAGGCGGAGTTTTAATAAGCCTTCATCAACTTCCATGACCGCTGCTCTAAGAGAGGAAAAAAAAAAGAGAAGCGGTTGCTCACTGATGTCTGTCATATTCTGAGCAGCATCCACGTAGACATACTAGTTTAATTCGCTTGATCGCGACAAATTCATTCATTTCCGCATCGGCTTTTTAATCTCTCCCCTGACCAGACAGGTCGGGAGTAGAAAGGCAGCCGCGGCGCGGAGCTCTGTCGGTCTGGATGTACCATCGCGCGCGGGCTTCCCCGTGCTCTCTGTGCTTCCCCGTGCTCCAGCAACAAGGCTGGACAGAACCGAGCCCCAGCACGAACTTCAAAGCTGACCCGCAGCGGAACGGGGAGCCAGGGAGAAGCCGCGCGGCTCGCTCCTCTCTGGGCAGAGGAGAGGAGAGCAGCCAGCAACAGTCGCAGCGGTGTTATATCTTATTAAAAAGGTCTATAAAATAAATAATAAATAAAAGCAGACCACTGGTCCAGTTGTACACAAAAATGCACCAGGAAATATGCAGTTTTACTCTCACTCTCATAAACCTCCATGGAAACTCACTCCTACCTTCTGCCTTGCTTTCTGGGTGGAGATCAATGTAACGAAAGGCATGACCCTTCGGGACTTTTCGGCCAGGTTTCCGGATTCATTCGGGAGTGGGTTTTTTTTTTTTTTTTTTTTAACCCTCGCCTGGCCCAAATGCAAAAATGAAAATAAAATTCATAAAATACTACAGTAATTCTCCAATATGGTGAATTGTTACTGTCACGGTGGGTGTTGTCCTTTAAATGATTTCGCACTTGTGTGCAGCCCACAGCTGTGAGAGAAGCCTCCTCCTGCAGCTGATCAGCTGATCTCCGTGCAGAACGAAGAAGTGGGCGTGGCTGAAATTGCAGCCGGAGGCAGAGAGCTGAAATCATGACATGCTGTGCTCTTTTAGACCGTTTAGATACCATTGTAAATACAAAGTACTAAAATAAACTACTACGGTACTTACTAACTGCACTTCTAGGGACCACTGTAATAGTAAAGTTTAAAAATATATGTTAGGGATCATACTCAGCTCCAGATACACAAAAATTTAGCTCGGCATTAGTCAAATTAGCTGAAGTAGAGCTGTTTTGTGTTAGTTAAGGTCAATTAGCTGTGGCGGATTTCTTGAAAGTTTGACTCCAAAGGTCAAATAGTTGTAGATGTACATCCAGTTATTATTTTATGAGTTTCATTAAAAATCTGATCAGTGGCTGCTGAGATAAGAGTACGGTCAACGGAGCACACATTCACACAGACACTGGCAAAAACATTATCGCCTCTCGCCTTTGGTAGTGAGGAATAATCAAGACTTACTGTTGTGCACTCAAGCAGATACATAGCTTGAATCTGCTTAAAATAAAGAAATCAGAGGCAAAGTTTGACCACTTTGACAGATCCTAACAGCTTCTCACACAATAACAACCACAGTGTTATGAACACACCCTAGAAATGCCAGCACGTCTAACAAGGTTTATACTGATGCCTGCAGGGATCTATAAACATGTCTACAAGCTGGCAGGAACAGACAATGCCACAATGCTTAATCCACAAGCCAAAGGGCAGAGATGAGGATTTCCTTAGCTTAGTAAGCGTAGAATTTCTCAGAAGCCTGGAGAATACTAAGAAGAAAAAAATACTGCCAGACTAAAAACAGTAAACACAGTAAAGCTGGAGATTAATCAGCAAAAAATGACAGGAATCTAATGAATGATGTAAGAGTTAACAAAACCAAATTAGTGGAAAAAGTGTGTGCGTGTGTGGGGGGGACAAACCCCAGTTGGAATCAGACTGAATCTCTGGACTTCCATTGTTAGAGATGTCAAATTGTGCTTCACAGGACATACAACGGTTGGTAAAAGTCAAAGATTGTGGCCCGAAGCTTCTAAATGTTGGGTTTACCTGGATAAGATGCAATGAAACATATTTGACAAAGCTTTTATAAGTAAATGTTATGGATAAGTCCATAACAACACACTTGCATACAGATGGAATTAACTGCATGTGTGGGCTAAACTAAAACAAGAACACACTGCTACAAGTTCTGTTCACGTGGTTTCTCTTTGGTTATGTGGATCATTTTACTAGTTTTTAATTTATATTTTTAGTTATTGCTTGTAGACGAGAGTGTAAAATCCATCAAAGCTTGTCCTTTACCATTTTGTGTAAGTTTGGTGGAGCAGACCAGAGTGGAGATCTGAAAGGAGTCCCTGCTGATGGTGCAGTTCCCCAGATTCTGGGTGCTTTTCCCAGTGGCGGAGTATCCCTTCTCTTCCAGTTCCATCTTGGTGGAAGGGACGTTTAGGTAGAAAGACGAGTCCTCCAGTTTCTTTACTTCTGCCTGGGTTTTGTAGATAAAATTAGCTTAGTTTATCAGTAAAAACTGAAATCGGATGCTTACTTTGCAGTAAAGCAGGGGTTCCCAGCACTTGTCCTTGAGGAACACCATCCTGCATGTTTTAGTTGTTTCCCTGATTTGACACACTTGAGTTGAACGGGTGATTAATAGACTTCTGCAGAACTTGAATAAGTAATTAAACAATTGAATCAGGTGTGTTGGGACAGGGAAACAACTAAAACATGCAGGATGGTGTTCCTTGAGGACCAGGGTTGGGGACCATTGCAGAAAAGGCTTTTACTCTTTTGATATCAGTGGCCTTCATGATCAATATGCAAGAGATTTTCATAGAAATTTTATTAAATTCCTTTAAGTTAATGAGCAGTAAGGTTGCCCACACAAACAGTTAGAGGGGATTTTCCACATTTACCTTGTACACGATGAGATCATGGTCACCGTCCCTCAGAGTGGTCCCATCATACCGCATCAGTTTGACAAAAGACAAGGCGAAAATCTTCTCCGATTTATCTCTGGCTGTGGAAGGATGAAATCAAACACATGAGGAAACAAAAAACCAGTGGAGATATTGATGATGGGACACAAAGTTATAAGCTTTTCATATCGGGGTCTCATTTGCAAACTAACAAAGCAAATATCGTGCACGTGAGGGCAGCTTGCTCAAATGAACAGTGTGCACACAGTCACAGAATGTCCAAAGAAGCAGATTCCACTGGGAAAAAATAAAATAAAATAAAATAAAGCATTCAAGATTGCTGATTTTACAACAAGTCATAAAGCAGCAGACTGATAAAATAGATAATCTCAGCACTACAGGCTCCGAGTCAGCTCCTGAGTGGGCAAAACAATCTGCTGCTGCCATATGTTCTTAGGTTTTTATTAATGCTATGGTTTTATTTGTGCATAAACTACTTCCCCACGCCCCCCCACCGCCAACAAACAAGATTGGGCAATAAGCTTAAAGTTTATTGCAACATTTTCATTGTTAGCCATTTTCAGGCCAAAAACCAGCAATTGGTAATTTAATTTGCAGGTGTGTTGACATTTTTCTTTCCTTTTTTTTATTTTAGAGGACCAGGCAAGCCCTGTCATACGTACAGTTGTGGACCAAGGTCGTTTGTAGACAAAAAGAGTACATAGTCACTAATTTGGGATAACATTGTTTTAGACTAAGGAGATTCTCCAAACATTTAATGAGGAATACACCAGATATGTGCAACCAGCTCTTATATTAGAAGCTACAGGCAGCTGTATGGCACCAACACACATACCGGTAGTTGTTAAAATAATGATGTCCTCATCGTCACAGCAAACATATTTTAAAGTTGGAACTTGCAGGACGATGTAAACAACATCTTTTTTGTACCAGTGAGCTTTGGTGCAGAGCCACATGGGTTACGGAAGGTTTGCGACTCAAATGACCTGCCAGAGCTTTCACTGATCATGACAATGAAAATAAAATAAACGGTTTAATTCAAAGTCTATGTTTAAAAACTTGTAAGAGTTTGATCAATGATGTGCTGACAGTAAAACAGAAGTGGCACTTCATTGATAAACTCCTCCAGTTGATCTGAGAAGACAAACTGTGGCGAAAATCACTTTTTTATGCGTTTAAAGAAAAGTGTTGTTTTATTAGTACGTGTGGTTGTTGCACATTTTAACTACGGGGCACAGCTACCGGTAAGTTACATTATTTATTTATTTATTCATAAATTTTATATCCAAGTTGAATATTGCCAGTTCTTACTTCAAATTTAGAGAAATTAAGAAGTTGTTTTAAACACCGAGTTTTTTTGTGATATATATACTGTATATATATATATACAGGTAACCCCCGACCTACGACCCCATCGACCTGCGAACCACGGGACCTACGAACATATCATATTTAATAAAAATATGAATTTAAAAAAAAAAAAAATTTTTTTTTTTTTTGTTGTTTAAATGTTCTTAATTTCATGTGTACATCACTTTGTTGCAGCTCTGGTTGTTTTAAAGGCTTTATAAATAATAATTATGATAAAAAAGATCATTTCTGATCATTTTTGAGCAATTTTTGAGCAATATTGGGCAACAGGAAGTAGGTCTTCAGTTTACACGGTCACAAATTAATGTAGAACACCGGACGCTATTTTAGGTTCAGTCACTAGGGTCTCCGGTCACAAATTAATGTAGAACACCGGACGCCATCTTAGGTTAGCTGCCGAGAGTCGGACGAAGACTGGTGACCAGGATGGCTTCATATGGATTAATTACTAGCTGGAAACGTCTCTGTGAACTTTGTGGATGTCTCAAGCAGCAGCGGATTTATCGCCGATCGTGCCAGGCCGCCGTGCGAACACCTCCGGCCGGCCTGGCTACACCTCCGGCCTGGCTAGCTCCAGAAGCTAACACGGGAGCTAACACGGTAGCCGGCCGAAGACTGGTGACCAGGATGGCTTCATATGGATTAATTACGAGCTGGAAACGTCTCTGTGAACTTTGTGGATGTCTAAGGCAGCAGCAGAAGCTGCAGATTGATCGCGCCGCCGCTCCAACACCAGCTCATGGCTTGGCTAGCAGAAGCTAGCCAGCTAGCTAACACAGGTCTGGAGCGGCTGCGGTGGTTCACTGGCCGGCCGGCGGGGCTGCTAGGCCCGACAACAATCAACGCATGGCAACCTAAGATGTCGGCTTTGACCATCTCAAAGTAAGAAAATATATTTTTATTTATTCTGTAAATGTGAATAGCAATGTTTAACATTACAGTACACTACTGTACATGATTAAATGTGCGCACGCTCCGTTAGCATGATAAATAAGGGTTGAATGAATGAATGAATGAATAATTTTTTTTTTTTAATATAATTTTCACCCCCTACCTACGAACGGATCGAGCTGCGAACGGTTCTTAGGTCCCAAACTCGTTCGTAGGTCGGGGGTTCCCTGTATATATATATATATATATATATATATATATATATATATATATATATATATATATATATATATATATATATATATATATATATATATATATATATATATATATATACAGGAACCCCTCGAGTTACGTCAGGGATAGGGACCTACGTGTGTGACTTAGGTCGATTTTGTCGTACCTCGCGGACCAAAAACACATGCCTATCGTAGGTCCGCGTTTCTGACATAGGTCGCGGTTATACCGCTAACGGAGCGCCGCACACATATTTAATGGCATGAGACTGAACAAGCAGACATACTAAGGCCATAAACACGCACAGAACTGCACAAAAAAATAAAAAATATAATGTCTTACTTTGAGCCGGTGGCCCCGACTGCCAGGCGGACATTTGCGGCGAGCTCCCGGCCGCAGATGGATCCTCCGCGGCATGTCGGCTCGGTGTCTTCGCCTGTGTTAGCTGCTTTGTTAGCTGCTGTCGTTAGCATGTCGGGCGGCGTTGTGGCCGCCGATCGCGGGGCGATCCGCGGCTGCTCCTCCGGACCTGAGACGTCCACAGAGTTGACCGAGTGTTTCCAGCTCATTTATCCGTATGAGGCAACCCTGATCGGGCACACGGAGCCAGCTGACAGTAGCCTCCGGAGCTCCATTGACCGCAGTACAGTTGTAAAATGGCAACCGGAAGTGGCGAGCGGAAACCGGAAGTTGCGTAAATACGATTAATTTCTTATCAAAACGTAAAATTAATAATTATACTTTATTTATAAAGCCATTTAAAACAACCACAGCTGCAACAAAGTGCTATACACATGAAATTAATAACTTTTAAACACAAAAAAAAAAAAAATAATAATTTTTTTTTTTTTTTTAATCATATTTTTATTAAATATGATAAAATCGTAAGTCTGAGTTGCCGTAGGTCGCAGGTGTCGTACCTCGAGGGTTACCTGTATATATATATATATATATATATATATATATATATATACAGGGAACCCCCGTGTTACGAACGAGATCGGGACCTGAGAACGGTTCGCAGCTCGATCCGTTCGTAGGTAGGGGGTGAAAATTATATTTAAAAAAAAAAATTATTCATTCATTCATTCATTCAACCTTTATTTATCATGCTAACGGAGCGCGCGCACACATTTAAGCATGTAAAGTAGTGTACTGTAATGTTAAACATTGCTATTCACATTTACAGAATAAATAAAAATATATTTTCTTACTTTGAGATGGTCAAAGCCGACATCTTAGGTTGCCATGCGTTGATTGTTGTCGGGCCGAGCAGCGCGGGGGCCGGCAAGCCACCGCAGCTGCTCCAGGCCTGTGTTAGCTAGCTGGCTAGCTTCTGCTAGCCAAGCCATGAGCTAGTGTTGGAGCGGCGGCGCGATCAATCTGCAGCTGCTGCTCCAGCCGCTGCTCCAGCCTGAGACGTCCACAGAGCTATTCCAGCTAGTAATTAATCCACATGATGCGATCCTGGTCACCAGTGTTCAAAAGGCCGGCTCCCGTGTTAGCTCCAGTGTTAGCTCTGGAGCTAGCCAGGCCGGAGGTGTAGCCAGGCCGGCTGGAGGTGTTCGCACGGCGGCCTGGCACGATCGGCGATAAATCCGCTCCTGCCTGAGACATCCACAAAGTTCACAGAGACGTTTCCAGCTAGTAATTAATCCATATGAAGCCATCCTGGTCACCAGTCTTCGTCCAGCTCTCGGCAGCTAACCTAAGATGGCGTCCGGTGTTCTACATTAATTTGTGACCGGAGACCCCAGTGACTGAACCTTAAATAGCGTCCGGTGTTCTACATTAATTTGTGACCGTGTAAACTGAAGACCTACTTCCTGTTTCCCAAAATTGCTCAAAAATTGCTCAAAAATGATCAGAAATGATCTTTTTTATCATAATTATTATTTATAAAGCCTTTAAAACAACCAGAGCTGCAACAAAGTGATGTACACATGAAATTAAGAACATTTAAACACAAAAAAAAAAAAAAAAAAATTTTTTTTTTTTTTTTTTTAATTCATATTTTTATTAAATATGATATGTTCGTAAGTCCCGTGGTTCGCAGGTCGATGGGGTCGTAGGTCGGGGGTTACCTGTATATATATATATATATATATATATATATCGAGAGGAGCCAGTTGAGGTGGCTCGGGCATCTGGTTAGGATGCCTCCTGGACGCCTCCCTGGTGAGGTGTTCCGGGCATGTCCCACCGGGAGGAGACCCAGAGGAAGACCCAGGATACGCTGGAGGGACTATGTTTCTCGGCTGGCCTGGGAACGCCTTGGGATTCCCCCAGAGGAGCTGCTCCAAGTGGCTGGGGAGAGGGAAGTCTGGGCCTCCCTACTTAGGCTGCTACCCCCGCGACCCGACCCCGGATAAGCGGAAGAAAATGGATGGATGGATGGATATATATATATAATATATATAT